>KZ809382.1:91810-102189 GCA_000696205.2 Oncopeltus fasciatus
TTTTTTTTTCTTCTATATATATATGAGTTAATGAAACGAAAATGGTTAACATGTGAGAGAGAAAAATATAGAAATCATCCATCAAAGTTTATATTATGAATTTCTGTAAAAATGTTAAAGAATATAAATATTAGAAAATTGCAGTTTATACCTACTGTTTTGCAAATTGTTTTGTAACTGGCATAACAAAGATATTGCATTTGTAGTTTTGGGCCCTCTAAACCCACCATTGGTCTTCCTCTAAATCCCTAATTCCCTTAAAATCCCTATTGAAGTCCAACAAATAGTACTTCTAAGTAAGTTTCCATAACAAGCATTGCTTTCTTATTTAAAAAACAATTCTTTCACTTGTATGAATACTGTTACAAACACAATCAATAATAAGTAAAAAAATAGGCTTATATTAATCTTTAATTAAGTCCTTGATTAACATTTTTTATTGTTATTTCACATTTTAAGTCATTAGAAAATTATTTTCATATTCAAATCTATTGAATAATAATATTTAATACGTTCCTATGAATATTGTATTTCGTATGTTTAAAGGAGTAATATTTCATTCCATAAGTTCTGATTATAAAAATCCTTAGAATTGTTTGCAAAATTATTTGCTATATTTTTTTATTGACTTTAATTTATTTAATTTTTTTTAAATTTAAATTATAAATAGAACCGCTACTTTTTATTTATTTATTAATTTTTTTTTTACAACAGTTACCCTTGAAAGTCAACTGAAACTGAGATAAATTAAGAACACCAATAGACTAAGGAAGATGCTTGGTTATCTTAAGCCTCAAACTGTACTAGGATAGTTTCAAGGAGGAAAGACTGAAAGGAAAAATAAATTTTAACTCAACTCCAACCAGGCAATAATGAAGCCAAATTGGCTTTAATCTTTTTAAGAGGGTTTTAATCATTCTAATATTTTTTTCATCCCTGGAGGTAGACCCACCACTGGGCTCGGGGATGGAGGTATAATAAGGCACTGACTATGACAATTCTGTGTATAAAAAATTATTTGTTTTCTGAAAAAATTTAAAACATAGTAAGCATGTCCATGAGAAGAGTGGACATAAAAATGTGAACTTAAGGACAGGAGGTCCTATCTTGTCTTCATGATAGTCAGCCCTGAAGATGGCTTACATGTAAGCCAAAACGTTGGCAGATAATCTTTTAAAAAAATTCATTTTTTTAAATTTGTATTTTTTTTCGATCTACCTTGACCGAACCCCAACTAAAATCATCTAATCGTAGTAAGCATGCTACTACTATACAAATTCCAGATGAAGAAATATACCTTAATAAGCTTCAAACTCTCTTCTGGTCTAGTGTCATATTAGGACAGTTAAATAGGAGTCTAACTCGAGTGACAACGTATTTACCATTTCATCTTCCGGGTTGGACCGAGTCAAATTGTTCTTTTTTGCCGAGCTTTCGCACATCATGTGATGGCTTCTTCAGGGCTGAAAAGAGAATGAGAGTTGTAAAGAGAGATAATAATAATAAAATATCTCTCTTTACAACTCTCATTCTCTTTTCAGCCCTGAAGAAGCCATCACATGATGTGCGAAAGCTCGGCAAAAAAGAACAATTTGACTCGGTCCAACCCGGAAGATGAAATGGTAAATACATCTGACGACCAACGAAGCCTACGTGAACATCGAGTGACAACGTTAAATGCTGCCACCAGGGTGAAAGATAAAGGCCCTTCCCAATCATATTATAATAAAAGGTGAGGATAGTTCATAAAAGAAAGATTTATACTAAATAATTGCTTTATTAACGTGAATTAATCAGTACAATTAACTCTACGTTGAATGTCCTCTAACTAGATTTTACTGCTTGAGATCAGGTCTAAAGAGTTATTTCTCACAGGGGATCAAAAGTCTTATGTTAAATCAAATTAAATAATTAACCAAAAGGTTAGATCTTATTAGAGTAGTCAGAATGAGAATTTTCACTTACTAAAGTTTATACGTGAGGTGATCGTGGAATAGCTGCAGTCTGCCGAAGAATATTACTGACTTGCCAAGACGGACTACTACCATATCTGCCCTGGTCAAGGGACATCCCTTCTTGGAGGGATGTCCCCCTGACCCAATCGCTAGGAACAGCGTTCATTTTGTCAGTCTACAAGGGTAAAGTCTTTTTGTCTTTGAAGGGGCAACAGGCAATATCCCTTATGTCCCAACCATGTCTATAATTCTAAATAATGACAGCCGCTCTGACACAAACTATCCGGTTTTCAGGCTTTTTGTCCTTTAAGGGATGTCCAGCAGTATCCAACTAGTCCTAAAGTCTAAATAATAGCAACCACTCTGACTCAAACTATCCGGTTCTCAGGCCTTTTGTGCATGGTAAGGGATGGCTGACTCTTTTCAGAGGAACAAATATCTTAATTTCATGAGTTCTAAATGATGGCAGCTATTCCAACACTACTTTAATCACATTTAAGGAAGGCTAAGGAAACAAGTTTTTCCCTGAAGCTATTTATGTTAATCCTTCCTAAGGATTACAACTTAAGTACTACGAACGAGATTTAAGTACAGTAAATAAGGAAACAGCAATGTAGCACTTCTTGTGCTACTGGCTTCAGAAAAGAAAAAAAAAGTCGCTATTAGTGGATTCTCCAACTAAATATAAAATTTCAGTTTCCAAGAACTCTGGGAATTCTTTTGAGAACTCAAATTCAAATTACTGCCTCGAGGATAAAATTAATTTGTTGATTGTTTTTTCAACAATTTAGTTTATAACTTAATGAGGGTAAAAGTGTTTTTACGAACAATGAGGAACAATGAGTGAGTGAAACAAAAACACCTATTTCAAAATAATAGATTACAATATAATATAATATTATATTTGAAAAAATATAATATACAAAATATAAATTATACATATTTACAATAAAAGGACATGAAATTACAAAAGCTTTAGTCTGAATCTGAACTGGAGCTACTGCTTCTACTGCTACTTCTCCTCTTTTTCTTCTTCTTGTTTTTCTTGGACTTTTTCCTCTTATTTTCCCTACCCTCTTTTTCTTTCTTAACAGGTCGGTCAGCTTTTTCTTTTTTTATATCTTTTTCTTTCTTTATATCTTTTTCTGCCTTTATATCAATATTTCTGTCAATCATTATATCACCACTACCTACAAACATTAAAAATTATTGAAATTATGAAAAATGCAATAAAGTACAATAAGAAGGCTTATTAAAAGACAGTTAAGTAAGATGTGATTTAAATTATAGTAGATTCATTCTAAAACAGAAGAGAATATAAGCTATTCATGCAAATACTGATAGGGAAAATAAAATAAAAAAACAAAATACATAAAAGTACACTTAAAATGAGAGTAAAAAGAATACAATTTTTTTTTTCTTCAGATGAATTTAGACACAGAACACTTTGGCTGTAGATTCATGAATTGGCTATTGTGCCATCATCATGCATCACTTATATTATTCATTTAACAGCTGGTATTGAACTATTTAAGTTACTAAAGAACATCTGACAATAATGTGTGAATGAAGGACCAGTATAGCGAGGATCAGAATATAAATGAAAAAAAATAAAAATAGATTTCATTAAGGAGAGGAATTTTTTTTTCCAATAAAGGAATTCAAAACATCCCACTTGATTATGAGAAAAAAGTAAATGATTTTCTCACAAGAACTGGGCAAATACAAGGATTGACAATTAACCGATGGCTTTAGCTTGAATTCTGTCTATATGAAGGAGTTGATTAAAGATTTTTCTTTTAGTATTTAATGTTTAAACTGATGGTACTGGTGAGTCCCGGTCAGTGAACACCACGTTTGTGTAGCTCCCTGTTATCAAATACTATTTATAGGTTGTAGGCATGCCCTGAAAATTAATAGATGAGAAGTTACGTCGCGGACATCACCAACAATTTAGTGAGTAAAGACAAACGTTTTATTACTGTACTCAGTACAGGGCTCTCAAGCTTTTCTGGTAAGGAGTGATAGAGGGTTGGTTGAGCCTACTGCTTTAAATCTTTATAGACCTAGCAACTTTTATAATTGGCTGGGTGATTTTTTTGGTATAGGGCACACATAGTAGGAGTGTTATAGAACTTATGGCAGTCTATTGAGAGGTGTACTCACATTAACTCTTTTGTGGCAATACAGTGGACATTTATGTCACTGTCACTGTGAGGATAGGGCTTCCCCACTTGTATTTTACAATGGTAGAATGATGTGGTGCAGTATATCTCTTTCACATTTTTTATAGACTCGAGATGTACAAAGAACATTGGCAGTGGCGTCTTTAAAAGTGCATCCTTGCAAGATCAGTTAGCTCCTCTTTGATGTGGTTAGATTTTTGAAACAATATAATTGGTATGAAATCATTTATACCTTTAATTTTTTTAAATAAAATATTTTTTTTATAATATAAGGTATAAGTCAGTATATTGTGTTCCTATATATACCATTATTAATGTTAGTATGTGTTCCTAAGTTAATTGTATGCAGCTTATTCTAGTGCTTAAGTTGAATATTTCTTATTTTTTCTTATATATTTCTTAATTGAATATTTCATCAAAGATGTTTTGTAATGATTCTTTCTTCTTTTTTCTTTTCAATTATGTATATGTTATTTTGTTCTAGTAAATAATAATATTTAAAAAAAGAGGAACAAAAATCTTTAAAAAAAAATTGCATAAAAAAGAAATTAAAAACAAATATTATTTTTGCGAATTGAAAGAAGAATAGAAAGAGAAAGAAAGGCATCTTTATTTAAAAGTCATGGATACTAACTTGTAGGATAATTATCTGGAGGTTCTGTTTTAATTTTTATTTGGGATGAAGGTGCACAACCCTCTTCATGGAGCTTACGAGTTTCCTCTGTTACGTTCTGTGTTTCTTTTGGTGCTTTGTAATTTGAAACATGATCAACTCTCAGTATTCTGCCAAGAACCTGGAAGAAATATGCAGAAACTTATTATAACTTTCATATTTTAGATACTTAAAATCGAAAATAAATTTAAGAAAGAACATTTTTTAGCTCACTCTAACTTTCTCAAAAGAGTAGATTGTATTACTTGAACATAAAATATGTCTAAATGTTTTTAGAGACTTTTTTATTTTTAGAGGGTGAATAATATTATTACACTGATTGCCCATACACTAGAACATATTTTAATTAAATTCCATGATGAATTAAGCCCCTTATTTGTAATATAAAATGAGATAGTTAAGCGAGAAATATTTTTAAAACCTTACATTGCGTTTACTTATAGCGCAATATAGACTAGACTTCTTAATAAGTTTATTAAACTTATTTTTAAATTAAACATAACTTTATAGACTTCAATTCCCACAAAATCTATAATACTATAAAATTAAATTTAAAAATAAGCTTAATAATAGATTTTATGAGCATCGAATTAATATCTAGTTTTCATCTAGATTTATATGATCAAGTGAGAGATTTTTAAATCCCTATATTGTGTATACTTATAGTGGATGATAGAATAAAAGACTTCATGTTTATTAGGCTTTTTTTTTTTTTTAAATTGAATATAATTTTATAGACTTCAATGCCAGTGAAATCTATAGTGCTATAAAATAACATTCAATTTTAAAATAGGCTTAATGAATCTGAAGTCTTTTAGTCTAAATATACACAATTGATGGTTAAAAAAAAAAAATAAAAAACATATTAAAGTTGATAAACTAATTTTATCACTAACCCAAGAAAATAACCAAGTTCAAGGCTCCCTGTAAAGCAACCCTCTCTCTACTCTAATTTTATTAGAATAGAATAGTTTTTGGTACTCAGCAAGAAATTTCAGTGTCTATAATTTAGGGTCAAGAAAAAATTATCATTATTGACTAAAGAGAATTATTATGAATGCTATCAGTGATAATGACCACTGGCAGTCGATGCGCACTCATAAAAAATGTAATATAAAAAGTAAACAATAATGCTATTGATTACTTACCTTGATTCCATTGAGATTGTCGACAGCTAAAACAGTACTTCGTTGGTCTTCATAACAAATAAAACAAAAACCTCTTGATTTCCCACTTCCTTTATCTCTGATTAGATTAATATTGACTATTTCTCCATATCTAAAAGAGAAAATAAAATCATTTATATTTCATACTTTGGAGTAAGGACAATTTATAGAAAAGCAAAGTTTTACAAAAGGTTTCATATCAAATTAAGATGTATATTCATCATAAAGAGCAAAGTAAGACAAAAAAAAAAAAAAAAGTATCCTTCTTAAAACATAAGTTATGTACTATGGAAACAGTTACAAGTTTGGCCTTTGCCCCAACCATATGTCTAAAAATTTTAATAACAATTTAAAATAAGGGTAGTCATTAAACTAAGCAATTTTTAAACATTATAATTTGCTAATTTTAAAAATATTATTTTTAGAGAACCATAAAACATTCTCCATTAGATGTTTACAGTAATATTCTAACCTTAAAGACAAGGATATAAATAGCAATGATCAAAATGGAGATTTTATTTACAATAATCCCTTTCTATTTCTTTTTAATGAAATCAATTAATCAGGAAATTTTAAGTTCAGTAGGGTGTATTAATCCCAACCTAACACTTAAAACTACAAAGTTTTTTTGGCCTTACTGACTACTGTCATAATTACTTGTCTGGTCTTGTATTGCTTTGCCATAGTACATTATTACACTTATATTTGCGCATAATAATAATCGAGTATGCTGAAATTATTAACAATTGTTTTAATCAATTAATTAGAATAACATACAACACATAAAAAAAAATCAAGCTGATCTTATTGGTTTAGATAATTCTGCAAAAATTGTTTTGCTTTTATAATGAAAAAAAAAAAAAAAATATGATGCATTCAATCAAACAGTCTTTATGCGTGAGAGATGAAGGGATGAAGCCTTTAAGGTATATCAAATTTCTTCAAGTGCTGATTTTTGAAAAAAAAATTTCCTTATATTTTTCATATTCATTTGGTGCTAATGAAGAGCTGAAAAAAAATTAACAAAATTGGTCTAATCCTTCACCCCTACGCAGATAGGCAAAACGGAAGAAGGAAAAGAAGGTCTACTCATTTAAAAGATGTACTCATGAAAGACTTGCCTACATTAGGATATATTGCACTCTTTAATGAGATAGAACAGAGATAACAGTAACTATAATTTGATTGTGTAGAATACTTTGAGAATAATTTTTTATGAAATTATAAAATTATGACAAATAATTGCTATAGAATTGTTTCCTCTATTTTTACAGCAGTGCAAAATAATTCTTCCCTCAAGACAGTAAAAAATTCAGAATAAAAAAAATCTTTGAAGAAAAAGTACTCCTTCTAACTACAAGTACAATAATATGATAAATTAATTATTTTATTACTGCTCTTCTTTAAATCCTATAAAATTCTAATATATCAGTAAAAATGAATTTCAATTATTCTTTTTAACCATTATTCTTTTTCTTACTCATCCATAATGATTGAAATTGGATTGGTAAATGTTGACAGGCTCTGAAGATGGGATTAATGATCCTAAATTATTTAAATCCACTTAATGTTAGATAAATTATTTCAATCAATGCTCAAAGCATTTATATTACAGATTTGTATTATTTTGTAAATTTTAAATGAATATTTCCTTAATATTATAAAATCAAATTAAAAGCAAGAATTTTATACATTATAATTGTAATTGGTAGCAATATCATAGGCAATAAGACATAAATATTTTCTTATTTTACAAAAAAGGACACTTACTGAGAAAAAATGCATATGATATCTCCTTCAGTCAAGTCGTAAGGTAAGCCTCCAATAAATATCCAAGCACTATCTTTATATTGATCATGCCAAGAAGTTTTAAAATTAGTATGAAGTTCTTGTTCACTCAATTTTTTAACATTTTTCACATTTCTAAAATAGCAAAATATTTAAGTTCCAATAAAAAATTAACAGCAAATATATTTGAAATATATAATCAAATTACTCACTATTATTTATTATATAATAAGCTAAGAAAAAATTGATATATTAATATCTGAGTGTGTGTGTAATGGACAATATAATAAAAACGTTAAGCCTTTTAGTATTCAATAGTTAATGTCGCAATAATATTTGATGTCTTTGTATAGAGAATACAATTTTCATTTGCATTCTCAAACTGTCCTATACATAAAGCCAATACAGAAATTGAAACAATAGTCAATACAGACCTGACCCTAATTAAATTTGACAAATTTAGCACTTACACTTTTTGAATGTATTATGGACAATATTGAAATATAGTCATTAACGTAAGAAACTGAATAAGCTTGCAGAAAACTCTGGGATTCTAAGGGAATTAAGTAAAAAAACTGCCCTCTCCCCATCTTGACATAAATAATCTTTAGTTTACTACTGGAAAGCAGCTTAATGCCATACATTCAAAATTCTTTCGAACACAGAGCATTTACTTTATAATAAACTTAATATTTCATGAATACCTGCTGAAACAAATTTCAAAATGGCAAAGAGTGGCAAAAACTAAAACGCAGTAAATATTTTATTTATTTTATTAGGCAAAAGAACAAGATTTTTGAAGGTAAACGGGTTTAAACTTTAAAGATATATCTTTTTTAAAGATATACGCAAAATAAAGAATTATATACCCATGAGAAATAATCAGAAAACATATTAAGAATTAAGAATAAGAGGATGTTTAAATAATATAACAGGCCGCCATGAACTTAATTAAATCAAAGTGACACATCTATTACTATTTAAAACATAGTACTGACTATAAAAAGAGACGGATTTAAAAACAAGTATATTTTAGAAGAGTTTGAATTAAGCTTATCAAGAGAAAATAATTCCTTTTCTAATGAAAATAAATGCTTATAATGTAAAACTTACGTCAAAGGATTCATAATACGGCCGACTGATGTCAATTCTTAAATACCATTTAAAAATTAAATTTTTTAAATCGTTTTGTTTATATTACGAATTACCGGTGAGGTTACAAATTATGCCAATGAGATACAGTACAGCGAGAAGCTTCAGAACTGCTAACGTACGAGGTTCGTTTCTCTGACCTCATAATAAGAAAAGTGACGTTTTTATGAAACAGGTGTCACACACGGCAACACTAACAAAGCTACCACTTTCAACAACCGAATATCAAAAATAAATTAAAATAAATTATTATATAGCTGAGAAAAATTAATATGCCCCAGAAATGGGTAAATAAATGGTAAATCTTAAGAAAAAAGAAATTAAAAGTTTAATTATACCTATTCAGACAGGCTACCTAACCGATAACCTAAATAAACGGAGGTGATGCTCAATCACATTTGTAGGACAAATTAGCCTTAAATTAGGCCACATTATATAAAAAGAAGGTTACCAAGTAGTCGACAAGCCCGGTAGAAACTTTTTAAAAAAATTTCAAAGCTAAAAAAAGGGCAGACGAACGACAAAAGAGTAGTATATTCCATAAAATGTGGATCATGCTCTGCCAGCTATGTGGGAAAAACTGGCTATCGACCAGAGTATAAACCATCCTCGTCTTACGCATCGCACATGAAAGGTCATTTAAAAAGATCGAAACACGGGTTTGATGAGAAAATGTTAGACTCCTTCGCGCAATGAATGAGGGACCTAGAATAGCTGCCTACGAAAAATTGGAGATAGCCTAATGTAAGAAAGAAATTGAAAACTTCAGTATAAATGTCCAGAAAGACTTTCAATCTGAACTCCTGAAATTTGTGGCAGAACAAGAAATTATAAGACGAAGAGGTATGAGAAGCAAACGAGGGGAGGTACAAAGTCCGGGGACTCAATCAAATTAATTGACAGTGCTCGTAGGGATACCGAGGGGAGAAACGGTCCTTGGGCGAAGCCTGCCTTCCCATTGGTTTATACTGTGTTCTGGCGGCTGGTCTCTGGAGTAGTCAGGTAGCTGGTTACTGATTGGTTGGATACTCTTGTCGATTAGCGCTGGTTTCCAGTTCTTGCTGAGTCTGTATCCGTCTTCCCTGTTGATATTTTTCGGATTCTTGGTTATTTTGATGGCTTCTCTGATGGTCCGTCGATAGAAGTTACTTTCCCGCGCCAGTATTGAAGCGTCTACGAATTTGATGTGGTGGCTGGTGTTGGCGAAGTGTTCTGCTGAGCTGACCTTTCCGTGCGTCCGTGTTTGATGTCTGCGATGTGTTCTTTGAGGCGTGTGTCTATCGTCTTTCCGGTTTCACCGATGTAAGAAGTTCCGCAGGAGCAGGGAATCTTGTAAATTCCTGGAGTCCGAAGTCCAAGTTTATCCTTAGGTTTCGGAAGGATGTCTGTTATTTTTCTGTCCGTGTTGAATGTTGTTCTTATTTTGTGATTTTTTAGTATTCGGGCGATCTTCTCTGTT
>KZ809383.1:0-14621 GCA_000696205.2 Oncopeltus fasciatus
TTTATTTATGTACACAAGCAGGCTGCTGATCAACTTCAGGTGAGTCTTAGATTATTTTTTTTTAATCCTGTTTTACGGGTGATTTGAAAAGGTGGGAGAGTAGGGATTAAAATATTTGCAGTGTGTCTAACATTTTGACACTGAGTGTATTTCTCGAGTAATCTAGAACAAAGCATAGTGATCAATGACTTCACCGACTTGTGAATTTATCCGACGATGAAATTTTAAACATTTGTTCTCTTCTTCATATTCATTTTAAATTAAATATGGAAAATCTACTTGGATTATGCAGCTACTGTGTAATTTTTTTTTTTTTTNCAAACTAAATACTTAATGTGTCACAATAAAATCATACACTTCAGGATAACGGTCAGACATAGCTGTAAATATCAAATATGGATTTGACTGAGGAGCTATGTAAAGATTGCCATCCTCATTCTAAACACTGGCTCAGGACAAGCTTTTATTTATAAATCAAAGTTTGAACCCTGGGCCCGTACATATCCCCTGAGCTGCCCTGGCGCCCTCAACTCATATTTAAAGAAAACACAGTTATGGTCAATATGTGTATAAATGTCATTTAAGGACGCATGCAGGCGTGGTAAGCAAACTACCGGACTGCTGGTTCCCTATAAAAGAAGATCCAGTACAATAGATCATTTTTTTTTTTTTGCTGTGTTAGCCTCCCTTGCAACCACTTAGGGTCATTGGAGGGATGGGCTATCTACAGGTTGCCACCCCCATTTTAAACACCCATGGCTCAGGGTAAGCTTCTATTTATAAATAAAAGATTGACGACCTGGGCGGGATTTGAACCCGCTGCGTCAGGATTGCCAGACCCGTACGGATCCCCCGAGCTAGCCTGGCGCACCTACATATTTCTTATAGCAAATTGTTATAACGGGTAGCCTTGTCAAAAACAGTAAATAAGAATTTTTCAAACATTACATTGTGAATAAATATATGAATAAAAAGAAGAATGACGTTGTAATAGTTAAAATATTGTTTTATTGGCACATTTTGAATCATTATAACTTTTAGCCCTTCCTAAGTTCAAAAGTGAAATTTGAACCTCAATATCAAAGACAATACTATCAGCAGCAATTGTTTCATTAGAGAGTTTTGCCTAAAATCAATTTGTTTATTTTCCCTCATCCTATTTATTTCCAAGCCCTTCAAGAAGCTAAATATACAATTCATCCCCTTACAAAATCCAATCAGAAGCAGTGCTCTCATTACAGATATTTCCTCAAACCAATTGATGAAAGAATTGATGATCAAAGAAATTTCTTTACTTTCTTTCAGAATTTTATATTCTCATGACTTTCAAAGAAGTGAAATATAAAAATAATTCTCTTAGCAATGGCATTTGGGACTATATACATCAATTATTAAACAATCATATTTTTTTACAAGGCCTTGTCTGCCGACAAATATTATTATTTCTCTGATGAAAAATTTCTACCTTGATCTGTTTAAAAATTAGTAGTGTTACAAATGTCTAAACGAGATGCAGACGTCCATTAAAATATGAAAATGAAAAAATTTTTGGGGTAAACAATTAAAATAGTTACAAAAATAAATCCCAAATTATTTCTCTGCCTAATTAATTATAAGACTTCCTACTTAAGAAACTTAACTGAAATGATTTCTCAATGACCTAGTTTTCCTCTGCCATGAAGCAAGTGCCAAGAACCAGACGATTTATTTGAAGTTTTGTCAAGGTCGCTTTAACTCCAGCTCCTTAAAAAGTACTTTCTGACACTCAAAATAGCATTAAGGGATATTTTTCTCGGACAGTGATATCTAAATATAACTTACATTACTATAAAATTCAACTTTCAACAACTATCAATAAGCCGCCTAGAATTTTTTTTTTTTATTATCTCTTTCTATTCTCAATATTTTTTTCTCGGCAACTATTATCGGATATTGCCTACAGAAAGCCTCTGGAAGGACGTAATTTATTTTTAATTATAAATATTTTATTTGGTTGTGGTATTTTATCCCACGTAAATTTTAAACAATTAATGAGAGGGAATAGAATATAAGCATGCCGGCCCGGATAGCAGGAGATCCAGGTTCGATTCCTGGCTGGGACAGATAGTTTTTTATATTCTATTCCCTCTCATTAATTGTTCAAGATTTTTAATTTTTAATTTCATTTAAATAATTTTTCTTGAGATATAGCAGACTAATGTTATATTTTACGCATAGAAGCTTGATATCCATTATTTAATCGAGGAATGCCCATATTACACTAATCTATTTACATGCAAAATCCTCCCAAGACAACTGTCGGCATCCCTGGCAAACCATGAATCCAATGTAGGCAAACTTATGTGCTTTTTAAGAGAAACAGGCATATATGAAAAAATTTAATCAACCCAACAGTCAGGGCTTAATAACCATGATGTTGATCGCCCTATAACCTGATCCTAATCCTAATCCATTATTCAACGCTTAATACCCGTAAACAGTTACTGGCTTCAGCCTTTTCAACTTCCCTTTAAATGGGTTTAATCCGACCTTCGCTACCTATCTTTGAAGTGTGCCGACAAACCCCCCCCCCTTTTTCACCGGTTGTCTCTCAGTTTAGTTTTGCACTCTGAGATATGACCATAAGTCTTACTCGGAGATCTCTCCATACACAACATTATCGGTACATATAAAATTGATTAATTTTTTTCATATTTGCATAGTTAAAATTTTAATTTATTCTATTCATTATCATATTCATTCAAATCAATAATTCTATAAGTGTAATAGTAGGTATTGTAGGATAGGATAGGATCAGGTTCTAGGGCGATAAACAACGCGGTTATTGCTCTCTGACTGTTTAATTCTATTAAAAAATAAAATAAAATAATTGATTATTATCCTTGTTTACCATTCTTTTACAGTCTTACATACATATTACAGTTTTACATATAGTTTATTTCAATGGATATAAGCTCCCATTAGAGTCACAAAGTAAATTTAATGGACAACATTGAATAAAGTTAAATTCTTGTCGGCGTATGAAAAGTGGAGAAATGCCACAGAGGCTCCTGATAGGGCTGGTCCTGAAGGAAAATGAGATGATTTGATCTGGCTAGATAAAACAAGGATTTTGAATGTCATGAGGAGAGATGCCCTGTCTGTTCCCCACGTTGTTTTAGATAGAACCTTGAGAATATTGAGTCTCTTAAAACACTCTTCTTTTATAGGTTTCATATGACTAAGCCAAGTTGGCTTGCGTCTAATATCACTCCTAAAAATTTTGGTTCTCTAGCAAAAGTCATACGTTGGCCATTCAATTTTGTAATATAGGGTGTGGGCTTGGGTGCCTTTTTTTTTTGGAGAAGAGAATGTATTTGGTTTTGTTAATTGGGAATCTGAGGTTGTTTGATACGGCCCAGATATTGAGTTTGTTGATAGCGTTTTTCAGGATCCTATTTGCCTATAGAAGGTTTGTGAAGAGGATAAATATTTTAAGATCAAAAATCGAAAAAAGAAAAAAAAAGTGAGACACTAATAGTCGGCGGAATTTGGGAGAATATGGAATTGATGGCTATGGCAAATAGAACAGAGCTCAATTCTTTCCCTTGTGCAACACCGTTATATAGAGGTTTTCGTCTTTGAAAGGTTGTTCGTACTCTGATGTAGCGTTTACTGAGAACATTTTTTTTAAAACATGCCTTCGAGAAAAATGGGCGATGCCGCTCACCCGGAAAAAATATGGTCTCAAACCATAACTAATGATTTGTAGTGAGCATTTTCTAGAAGAGGACTTCCATAGGACGTCACCGTTTGTGACACAAACTAAACGAGGATCTACACCGACAATATTCCGCCCAAAGATAAAAAAAACCTGTATCGAAGGTAGATTTATTTTATTAGATGATTTTTGTTGGGGTTCGGTCAAGGTAGATCCAAAAAAAAAAAGAAACCTAAAAAAAAAAATTAAAAGTTAAAACAGTAATTGACCACACCTATCTATCATGAAGACGAGAGGGGACGTGCTGTCCCTAAGTTCACATTTCCATGACTGAGAGGAAAATATAAATTTTTAAGAAGGACACCATGGGTGGTGGAAGGATGGGTTGGGGGGCAGTAAGAGGCGGAAGGTTCGAAGAGAGAGTGGCCTGTTTCAAAGGGGGTATTACAAGGACGAAGGAAAAAAGAAAGGGTATTATTGGGAATAAGGAACTTTGGAAATGGGAAAAATGTTTGACAGGTTTATTTAGAAGGAGGGCTAAAGGGTTTTAGAATGTTGAAAATGTTTGAATAAGTTTAAGAAATTTGGATTGTGTTGTAAGTTAATGTGAACGGTTTCAGATAAAAGGCGTTTGTGTTCATAGAGTTCAGTGGAAAGAATGGTTATATTCTCGAAGTCTAATGTGTGTTTTTCATGATAAACATGTTTAATGAGGGCAGTCATTTTTATGATTATTAATCATAAATTTATTGCCCTGGAGGAGCTAAGACGATATATTCGTCTGCCTCGGAGGTTAGACTCTCGACTCTAGTGCGGGGAATTTAATAACTTATCAGACTTGTTTCGGTAGCATAAATGGAAAATGCAACGGCCCGGATAGCAGGAGATCCAGGTTCGAGTCCTGGCTGGGACAGTTAGATTTTTATTCTGTTCCCTTGCACTAAATTGTTAAAATTTACGTGGGATTAAATAACAATAGTTTTTTTTTGCCCTTCTAGACACGTCAACCACGTTCATTAATTTGGTCGTTAATGTCTTCTCACATTAATGAGATATAGGAATTAGCATATGCAGGCGGATCAGTGGCAAACAAAATTTGTAAAAAAAATTCGATATTTTAGCAAAGATTATAATATCATTTTAAAACTGGAGAAATTATTCAGGGATTCGGCCAGGATGAGGAATATAAAATACTCCAAAATTGTTGAGTAATTATTTGCAATAATAAAATATTTTTCCTGGCCGAAACCCTGTCTAATTTCTTCAGCATAATACTCGACGTCCAACGAACCTCCAACCAAATGTAATTTAAATAGTTTGAAACATATAGAAGTAAATGTATTATTTTTTTTTTAAGTGAAAGATTACATTTCCTTAGTAATTAAGAAAAATCTCACGTTCATACATAAATATACATATCACTTGATTATGGAGTTTAACAAATTATATAAATTAAAAAATGTGAGGCAAATATCGAGTGACGAAAGATTAAGTCCTATTTGGAAAATGAGTTTTAATCACTTTTTATTGTTTCGTTATTTTTATTTGTTGACAATGGTTTTTTAAATAGCCATTTTTTATTTTTTCTTAACAAAGAGTCTTCACTCCTGATTGATCCTTATGCTGCAGACCTACCATCTTTGGTTTATCATATTTTTATTCTGGATTTTATCAGGACACAATGTTACGATTCTTGTTTAGTATTATCATCTTATATTGCGTTTTGAAAACGTAGCAAAAATACATTTAAATTATTTAATAGTATAGAATTTGGTGGGGTTCGAACAAGATTTATCCAAAAACATACAATTTTTAGAAAAAGTGTATTTTTATTGTCTGCCGACGTTTCTGCAATGTATATTACTTCACAAGCCCTGAAGGTGATTTGCAATCAAAGCCGAAATGTCGGCAGATAATAAAAATACTCTCTTTCTAAAAATTGTATATATTTTTATCAATCTTGACCGAACCCCAACAAATTCTCAACTAATGATCTTCACGGTCAAAACTCTTCATTTGAGCTTAGTATCTTTATTATTCCCTGTGTAAACAGGCGAAATAAAATAAATAAAAAGTGATTTAATTATTTGTAAATTAGATTAGGAAGGATATATTACTGAAAAGAATAATGAGTGAAGGAAATGTTGAAATGGGTCCCGACCTAATCTTTTCAGCCCTGAAGAAGCCATCACATGATGTGCGAAAGCTCGGCAAATAACACCAATTTGACACGGTCCAACCCGGAAGAAGAAACGGTAAATACTTCTNAAAAAAAAAAATAAATAAATATACAATTGCTGAAACTAATATGAGCAGCCGTTTGAAGTTTTATTAATTCTCCAGGTATAGCGCCTTGGTCAGATAAGATAATAGTCAACAACCTTAGCTTAATTTTAGTGTTTACAAGAGGCTTTTGTGACACACCACCTTTACAAGTTCTCGACTATTTCTCACTGGGCCTTTTTCAGTTTCAGTGAAGTGTAACAAGGATGCATTATTAGTGAAGGAAATGTTGAAATGGGTCCCGACCTAATCTTTTCAGCCCTGAAGAAGCCATCACATGATGTGAGAAAGCTCGGCAAATAACACCAATTTGACACGGTCCAACCCGGAAGAAGAAACGGTAAATAAAATATATATATGTTACACTCAAACTCCGAATTCGGACAATGGTCGAAATTTTTACTCATTCCGCGATGTTGATAACGATAAATACATACATCGCGGAGTGAGCCGTTTATTCGGGCATAGGCCAAAGCAAAATACCGGGAACGCGTTCTGGACAGACATATTTGCTTAATTGCCGAAGTAAGTAGGTTCTTCGGAGATTGAGCAAAACCATAATATTCATAACCCGACGTGAGGAAAAGTGATTGCCCACGTCGGGTTATGGGTGTTTCTAGTTTGCACAATCGCCGAATAGACCAGACACGTCTCGACATTTCCACCAGCTACCATTTAACCTACCAGTGTGTTAGAGCACAGTCATGAGATAGGTTGTTCTGTACTAATGTGTTCACTTATTTTAAAGTGCTGTTGTGTTTTCTTTTTATTTTGAAATGAAGGAATCATTTTACACCAAATTAGAAGAGCTAATGTCAAAGAAGGATGACCTCGCAAGTCGAAATTTCATAATTGAGGAGCCACGATATGAAGAATTCATCCGCGAAGTAAAAGAGGCAAAAGAGAAGAGGAAGAATGGTCAGTCCTTAACATCTAAAGATTATCGCCGAATCAAACGGTTCGATGTCATAAACATTGACGATAAACAGATGCTTATCCAAAAAACAACAGGAGAAATGACAGATATGAAATATTTTTGTCGCATTGATCAAATGTATGATACAATTCATTCAGCTCATTTACGAGTTGGCCATAAAAAGGAGAAATCTATGGAAACCGAGCTAAAAAAGAAATTTTGCAACATTACCAGGGAGGTAATTAAAATCTACTTGGATCTGTGCGAACCTTGCGCACTTAAAAAAAATCCAAAAGTAAAGGGCTAGTTGTTAAACCCATCATTATGACAGCATTAAACTCACGATGCCAGGTAAGATGTGTTGCTCATAAATTATATCTCAAAAATTATTTTTCAAAAAATGTCTAGGCCTATGAAAATAAAAATTAGAATAAAAGAGTTATTAGAATAAATGTAATTTCAAGCAAAGATTTTGTTTTGTTATGTTTAGATAGTAAAGGTAGAACTATATGTATGTGTTTCTAAATGTTGCTTAAGATTGTTTTTTCATCTCTTCGAAAATTTTATTGCTAATGGAAGCACTCGTTTATATTTGTCTGACCATTTCCATCTGAGTCCCTTTAGCTTGATTTTTGAAATCAAGATAACAACTGACATCACAACTCTTTTTTTGTACTAGATATGTCATATGAGTTCTGAAACTCAATAATTTAGATACCTAAATAACACACACACGTGTATATATATATATATATATATATATATATTTGCCTGGCAGAAAGTTCAAATACAAATGTCCATAAACACAGATGTTTACATATTTCTTTCGGACATCAATAAAAGTGGTCAATCAAGTCCACCCCGGTTGTCTGTATCACGTTATGAATGGAATGGGACTGGTTTGTTTTCATTCATACGGAAATCCGCTGACATGCGGGTACAGGGGAGTAGCAGCAGGAGCAGGTTGCTGTCTGGCAGGTGATGAGCATGCCCCCACCAATCGTGACCATGTATCGTAGTGCAGCATTGTCAGATCTCGCGAGAGGTATGGCAACCCCGCCTGTCACCGTCGATTGTTTTTCCCTAACGAAGCTCGCTTATCCCTTCTCCAGCTGGTGTTTCCCATAAGATTCGGGAAATCGGGAAAAAAATCCAAAAAAAAAAAACGACAACTACTGTAATCTTTCTTCTTTGTGAAGGATCACTAAAATCAAGAACATCAGGGAGATAAAGTGTAGTGAACACACAGAATGAAAGAATCAAAATGTGTAAAATTTTCGGGGAGACTTTTCGCCCTTCGTCATAGAGGAGTGAAGAGAGAATGATTTTTTTTGGGATGTAAGGGGGGGGGGGATGGGTTCGTTTATTTGAGAAATCTATTGATGGTGGGAGGGGGTTAAATTAAGATCAAAGATATAGTCCTAAAATCATCGTTTTTATTAGGGTTACTTAACAATTTGTAATACGTAATAATAGTAAAATTAATTTTATAACTTTTATATTATAATGCGTTTTGAAAACGTAGCAAAAATACATTTAAATTATTTAATAGTATAGAATTTGGTGGGGTTCGAACAAGATTTATCCAAAAACATACAATTTTTAGAAAAAGTGTATTTTTATTGTCTGCCGACGTTTCTGCAATGTATATTACTTCACAAGCCCTGAAGGTGATTTGCAATCAAAGCCGAAATGTCGGCAGATAATAAAAATACTCTCTTTCTAAAAATTGTATATATTTTTATCAATCTTGACCGAACCCCAACAAATTCTCAACTAATGATCTTCACGGTCAAAACTCTTCATTTGAGCTTAGTATCTTTATTATTCCCTGTGTAAACAGGCGAAATAAAATAAATAAAAAGTGATTTAATTATTTGTAAATTAGATTAGGAAGGATATATTACTGAAAAGAATAATGAGTGAAGGAAATGTTGAAATGGGTCCCGACCTAATCTTTTCAGCCCTGAAGAAGCCATCACATGATGTGCGAAAGCTCGGCAAATAACACCAATTTGACACGGTCCAACCCGGAAGAAGAAACGGTAAATAAAATATATATATGTTACACTCAAACTCCGAATTCGGACAATGGTCGAAATTTTTACTCATTCCGCGATGTTGATAACGATAAATACATACATCGCGGAGTGAGCCGTTTATTCGGGCATAGGCCAAAGCAAAATACCGGGAACGCGTTCTGGACAGACATATTTGCTTAATTGCCGAAGTAAGTAGGTTCTTCGGAGATTGAGCAAAACCATAATATTCATAACCCGACGTGAGGAAAAGTGATTGCCCACGTCGGGTTATGGGTGTTTCTAGTTTGCACAATCGCCGAATAGACCAGACACGTCTCGACATTTCCACCAGCTACCATTTAACCTACCAGTGTGTTAGAGCACAGTCATGAGATAGGTTGTTCTGTACNTATATATTAAAATAAAATTTTGAACGGACGTTAGAGATACGAAATAATTGAACATCATAATACATATGAAATATAATTCTATGACACTTTTATACAAATGAATATAAAGGAAAATATTTAATAATGTAAACTTTTTTCACCCTTTATTTTTATTTGTAGTTTTTAAGTTGATATCCCCCCCCCCTTCTACGAGATATGCTTAAAATATTCAAAAACAAAAAGAAACCGTTTTTCTAAGGGTAATAGTGGGGGAGGGTAATAATG
This sequence comes from Oncopeltus fasciatus, assembly GCA_000696205.2. NCBI lineage: Eukaryota > Metazoa > Arthropoda > Insecta > Hemiptera > Lygaeidae > Oncopeltus > Oncopeltus fasciatus. The sequence goes on from KZ809383.1 coordinate 9,595, forward strand.
TTGAGCACAGTAAACGATCTAATTTTTTGTCAGGGAATTTTACAGATGTATTTTCCATTTTGTAAGATGAAATGTAAATAATGAACTTGGGAGATATGGTTTGATAACTCTTCAATCACTTTCACTCTTTAATTCTTGGTCCCGCTTTGGGTAGAACTCCTGCAGGATAGTAACGAGAGAGATTGAGTATCTCCAGCGCAGATCCACTTACACCTGGTCCATAGATACCATCATTTAGCTATCAGAGTAAGTTTAAATTTTCGACACATTTTTCTTCCCCTTTTGTGTATCTGGAGTTCTTGTGAAAATCCGCACATCTCGAAATACGAAAAAAAAAAAAAACTCAATAAGGAAAATGAAATATTTTATTATATTGGAAAATGCAGGGACGCATGAGTGTGTGTTTGTGCTGGAGTTATTCTTCAACTCTAGCAGGCCACAGTACTCACGCTATGTCCGATTCTGGATCCTAATGTGGCATCTCTAGGTAGGTAGGATCGGGTTTAGGGGCGATCAACCCTTAGATTATTACGCCCTGGCATCTCTAGGTTAAGGGAGTAAAATTCCAACTTATTAGCCTTTCTGCCCCAAAAGCACTTTTTGGATGTTCACAAATGAATATGTGTAATTTTTTTTTGTTGTATATAATCCCAAGTAAATAAACAATATTTAGAGCAAGGGAACAGAAAAAAAATGTAACTGTCCCAGCCAGGACTAGAACCTAGATCTCCTGCTATCCGGGCCGGTGCATTAGATTTTGTAACTGCACCTTTAGATTTTGTATTCTGTTCTCTTGCACTAAAAATTATTAAAATTTACGTAGGATTATATACCACAAAAAAAATTTATAAAATATAATTTCTGTTGTCAACATCCCTTCTTCTCCAGAAATATTGTACAAAATTCGATAAAACAAGTGCCAAACGATGAGTATTTGTAGAAGCAGCGGCGATCGTATACTCACTTGCCACTCAAAAGCCAAATTATTTTAAAAAGTATGTTTGAAAGAACATAAGTACATAAAAGGCAATGTCTGCTTGTGGTTAGGTAACTTACAAGCTAATTTTCACGCCTCAAACGAAGCGTTTGGTATTTTCTGAAATAATTCCGGAGAAAAAGGGATGTTGACAACAGAAATAATATTATGATTCTTAACTTTTTAACTTAAATACATGATTTAATTTAGCTGACAAATAGCTAGACAAATTATGTAACCTTTAAACTATACTACGTCATCTCAATGATATAAATTTTATCTCCGGGACAACATAACCTCTTGGCAATCTATCCTGCTGTAATTAAACAATTCAGTGAGTTTTTTTATTTTAATTTTTCCTTATTTGCTTCATTAAATAGCTAACAATATTACGTTTATATAACAATATAACCTGTTCGTTGTTTAGGAAGTTTTTTTTAATTAGTTTTTAATTTTGACCCTTCACTTTTTAGGTTTGTCTTTTGTTGGGGAAGGCCCCTCATTTTCCGAATTTCTTTCTTAGTTTGTAGAAACAATAATGATTTCCATTACTTATAATTCGACTGTGATTAAACAATTCTATGACATTTATTATGTCTTTTTTTTCATTTATCTATTTGTCTTTTATCAATATTTTGTATATTTTTTTTGTAGCTCAGTAACATTTCATCTGCGTTTAAGGCAACATAACCTAACCTATTTGTTGTTTTGAAACTTTTTAATGCCTCTTCTAATAATCCAAAAGGTTATTTTCACTACCAATGAATATAGAACTATCATACCTTCTATTATCCGTCTTCATTGGTTTCTGCAAACCATCTTCTGGTTTGGATGGTTTGCAGAAACCAATGAAGACGGATAATGGAAGTTATGATAGCCTCTTCTAATGCTTGAATAGCTAACAATTGTGTGTAATGTTTCACCTCCATGAAATAACATCTTCGTTTGGGAGAACATAAATGTCTATACTTTGTTATTGGGGAAGGCGTTTTCCTCCCTCATTTTCCGAATTTCATTTTTTATGTGCTTTTGTGGAGAAATGCCTCGAAGGAAAACACTTGAGTCATTACGTCTTGTTTGGAAGTTTTGTAAGTTCGGTAACTCTGAGAATCTCCTTCAATCCAAAGAATTGGAGATTCTCAGTTTTCTATATTTTTTTTTGTCTGCCTTTATGATGTTCCATTGTTAATTATTTAATCGATATTATCCAAATATATACATTTTTTACTGATATTTATTTTCCACTGCAGCTCAAATATACACTACATTTTTATTTTATTCCTGCACATTCATAAATACCATATATCTGCCGTAATTGCAATATATTTCTATGCCCTATTGACTTACATTACAAAATTTTTGTACGAGTCCTTTGGCTATTAATTAATATAATAAAACAAGAACTGAAAAAAAAATTGTCTAATATTAAAATACAATATATAATATTGGTATTTTTAATATATTTATCGTGAATAATAGACATTGTTTTTAATTTTTGTTTAAGATTGTTTTAAAACTATATTTAAGATGTCTGACTGCTATATATATGTATATATTTGTATAGTTATCTTTTATCTGCTTAGGATAATAAAAAATTACTTTTTGTGGTTTTATTGTGACGTGCTGTATGTCGGAGAGTTATTGAACTGGTTGAAAGTTGTAGTGGGGGAAGTCAGCTGACTGGAGGTCTGTCGCTCAGTCTGCTCTGAGCATCCGGAGGGCTTGTATGGTAGTTTCCTTGGGATTTGTTTCGTGACCTTGTGCCAGTAAAAATGCAAGTAAAGAAACGTCTCTTGGAACAAAGAGTTGCGATCCGGTTTTGCGTGAAGCTTGGAAAGACTGCGGCTGAGACTGTCTCTGTTATCAAGTCAGCTTACAAAGAAGACGCCCTGTCAGACAGACAAGTGTTTCGGTGGCACAAGGCCTTTCTGGAAGGCAGGAAAGAGGTCGATGACGAGGGCCGTGCAGGGAAGCCGACCACCCCGGCGGACAATGTGGCAAGAGTGAGGGAATTGTTGAACTCGGGCCGACGATTAAGTGTTCGTTTAATGGCCAATATCTTGGGTATTCCGAAAGCTCAAGTTCATGATATTGTCACGAACCAGCTCGACATGAGGAATATGTGCGGAAAGGTGGAACCAAAAGTGCTCACTGACGATCAAAAGTCTCGCCTCATCGAATCGTCCCAAGAAAACCTCGACTTGTGCAAAAGTGGTCCCCAAGTTTCGGACAACGTCATTACAGTGGACGAATCTTGGGTATTTAAGAAGGTATAACTTTCATATAACAAAATTCTGGGAGTTTAAAGGCAGAATCCTGGGAGGGCTACCTAAGCCAATATGTGTGAGGGAGGGGGAGCTGCTATTTCTCTCTGATAGGCCATTCTCTCTACCCTTATTCTATTCTCTTTGGCAGCAATGTGAATTTAGCAATAAATTGTTGTTTTGTTGGTAGATATAAAGTTGCATTTTGTAACTGTAAAATATTAAAAAAAGTTTGGAATGTATGACAGTTGGTTACAAATAAAAATATGCACTGAGTAGTCAGCCTATCTTTTGAAATACCCTAAGAGTATATATTTCAAAATCTTGACTGAAAATATCTGGTTCCTGCTTTTATTTGTGACTGATTTATTNCTCACGATTGCAGGCTGTTTTTTCAGTCAGCATAAATTAAATAAATAAAAGTTATATTAATTTCACAAATAATAAATACTTTTGTGGTTAATCTTAATTAATTACAAGATTCACTGTGTCGGGTGTAAATCAGCTATTGAAAGCAATCAGACTAGACTTGAAAAATAAATGTGTTTCTTAACTTTGATAAAAAGTAATGGGCAAATTTTTTATTGGCGAGCAGTTACCTTGTTATAAATTTTGTATTGTAGATATTAGGTTTTAAATTTTCATTCTAATTATGTGTTGTGGTATGTTTTATAGTGTGATTAAAGCTAGGAAGGGATTGTTTAGTGCCTTTAGAGGAGAACTTTAGATTTTTTCTTTCTTTTTCATCCAATACACATTGGAAGAGAAATGCTGGAAACTCAGAATTTAGTTTATATATTTTAAAGTTGCTTATAATTTTGAAGTGGTTTTAAGATTGGATAATATGGATCCTGATTATGATATTTAATTTGAAAATTAATTGCCATTGCAGGATATATTAGTTATATATCTTCTATCATTTCAAGAATCAATTACTTACTCAAGATAGATAGTTGATTTTTAATGATCAGCTTGGTAGGCCTTATTTTGTTGCCCGAAGAAAAAAATATAACAAATGAATGTTCTCAAAACTGTCTTATTTGGTACTTAGTAAAAGATGACCAAAGTTATGATATTTAATCCCACATTTATTATGTATTGTAAAAATACTACATTATAGTTTAAATATTTTATGAATAATTATGTTTTTCTATACTTTTGTTCAATATTTCTCGAACACTTGTAACACTAAATTCACCCTATTCCCTTTTTAAAGTGTGTTTGATTTAATTATTACTTGCATTAATAGAGATCCTTTTGATTAAAGTGGTTGTTTCTATGTCTACAGAAAGCTGAGTCAGTGAGTCACAGCTGTGAAGAGTCTAAGAGTCATCCTGTTCCTGAAATACCATTTGTTGCTGTAAAACCTGAACCAGTGGATGAGGAATTTTGGGAAGAAGATTCTTGTATGGAGACCTGGCCCAGAGAGGAACCTGGACCTAGTAAGCCAACACCTGAAGAATTTGAAAGTACAGGAACAAATGTTGCTAAGAAATTAGCTCGCATGTCTCCTCGTCAAGCCATTTATGCTGAATCAATCATTGCCAATGTCCTCAAGCTCGGTCTGCTACAAAAGCTACGGGTTAGTTGTATAGACTTTTTTAATTCTAAGAATACTATTTGTTTATTACTTTTAAGTAAAATATGTGAATCTTGTAAAAAATTCTGCAAATTATTCTACAACAGTTAATTTTTTTACATATTTAAAAATCTATTTTAATATTTATTTTTTTATTATATTATTCATTAATAAATATTGACATGAAATATGATACCTTCATTAATTG
>KZ809383.1:22063-32319 GCA_000696205.2 Oncopeltus fasciatus
ATTAAAAACCACAACAAAATAAAATATTTATAAAATTAAAATTTAATAAAGTAAATGACGAGAGCCGACAAAATGCATGACAATGTCAGCTACTTCGAGTTTAAGACGAATTTCTCGTCTTTCTCGTAAGTTAGGCTCTCGCTAATGTAGAGGGAACTGAATGAGATAGCTGGCTGGTCCTTGTGGTGTAATGGATTAATTTGCATTCCAGCCCGGATAGCAGGAGGTCCAGGTTCGATTCCTGGCGAGGACAGATAGTTTTTTATATTCTGTTCCCTCTCATTAATTGTTTAAAATTTACGTGAGATAAAAAACCACAACCAAATAAAATATGTATATTTTTTAATTATCTATCAATGTTTTGGCTTTCATAGTAAGCCATCTTTAGGACTATCATGAAGACGAGAGGGGAAGCCATGTCACCAGGATCCCATATTCATGACAGAGAGAATGGATCACCTACTTAATTCTTTGTCATGAATATGGGATCCAGGTGACATGGCCTTCTCGCTTTCATGATAGCCCTGAAGATGGCTTACTATGAAAGCCAAAAATTGGTAGATAATTAAAAAATATACATTTTTTTAAAATTGTATTTTTGGATCTCTTGTTCATCATTAATAAAGAATATGGCTTACAATGTAAGCAGAAACTTTGGTAGATTACTAAAAAATACACATTTTTTTAAATTGAATTTTTGGATTTACCTTGACCAAACCCCAAGAAAAAAAAACATCTAATACTCTTACTTGTTTGGTGTTTGAAACTATTTACCTAACGTGAACCGTTAGATGGTATCTTAATGGCCGAAATCATGCCAATGAGAGGTTGTGGGTTGATGGTAGGTCAAATTGAATATTGGAAATCGTCATTAATTTAAACTGCAGGGCTGGCATCATTTGCGCAAGACTGGCTGTCAAAATAGGACTTATGGTTCACAACAAATCACTCAACTTACATGCTTAGAACCCCTTCTTTGCTGCTAGATAATTGTTTGTGAAGACCAGGGCAAATTAAGAGATATTAAGCCATATGTACTTTAATAATCTTGCGTAAATAAAAAAAATGGGATGCACAGTACTTAAAATTTATACTTCTATTTGAGTAATGCATAGAAAGAAACTTGTAAGATGTTGTTTTGAAACGGGATGGTTTTTATCACTTGGCCAGTAATACTCCAATTTATACTCATAGTGAAAATAAAAAATTTTAAACTCATAGAAGTTCGGGGGGAAAAAAAATAATTTTTTTTTTGGCTATAACTTAACTGACATTTCATAACAGCACAATCTAGAACAAAACAGTAATGCCTATTAAAGTATGTAAACATTGAATTGCAATACAAGCATGGAATTATATATATAATGAAAGGGTTTACATAGTTTTTAAAAAAATTTTCAATAAAGTATAATTTATTGAACAAGCTACATATAATATATAACGAATGGTCAATTCATTTTATTACTAAAATTATTAATTAAAATATAGATGGAATGGGTTAACTTATGTTCATAATTAAAGATAATAAATCAATTTCAAAGTAAAATAAAATATTTTTTCTTGTACAACTAAAACTTACTCAAATTTGTATCTAGACTTTTAAAAATATTTCTTATTTAATCCAGAATAATTAGAAGTCATATTCATGTCTGCTTAAAGTTGTAATAAGATTTCTACTGTTAACTTTTTATGATAAATCATTGGAAACATTGAACTGTATCCCTTAGAAATTTAGAACCCTCCTTCGTTAGTTCATTCCAATAGTTATGCAAATGTGATAGATGTAGTTTTGAAAGAAATAATTCAAAAACCATAAGTAGATTATTAAAAAAATATATTTCGGTGCAATAAAGTTCCTGTTTGTTGATTCTGTGTTTTTCCTTGGTGAATACATCCATGTAATAAAATGAAAAATTTGGTAATGGAGTGCTAAATAAATGAATGTGTACTTATAATGATGACAAGGGGTTGAGAAATGGAGCCACCTGTACAGGAATTAAGGGTTACCATATTTATATATGAAAGAAGCTGAGGTTCCAATGCCTTAAGAACAAATACATCCTTGAGATTTTTTAGGATTATATTTTGTGATTTTCCTTTTTCTTATTAGAAAGCAAATTCTAATTTTAATAACAAAATTAAATAAATTATTGAAACAAATTATATGTTTGCAGTTCTCTTAGATCTACAAAAAGTAGTAGCTGTGGCACTTTAGTAATTCCATTAGTCCCTGCCGGGTGCCAAGGACATTCAATACACTTTTGGGTTTGGACCCACTAGTTCTGCTATTGCCTCTGTGAGAGTAGTGTGGTGAAGATTTCGAATGNAAGTAGCAAATTTTTTCTAGAACATTTCTAAAACATGGCCTATTGTGGATAAATTTAAGATGACACACACACACATTCACATATATATGTGTATGTGTATATATATATTTGTACTTTTGTATTGTAAAAAACTTGTATTTGTATTGTAAAAAAATAATTATAAACCATATTTGTGTATCATACAACAACAGCTATATTATTTGAAATTTACCATACATATCTTAGCCAATAAATTATCTCTAATATTTTTTCTTATAATACATTATAAATGAGAAAATAAGTTATTATAATTTTTTCCAGAAAAACTTTGGAGCGAGGCGAATTACTGATGATTTTTAATTCTTGCAACTAATCCCACTTGCAGAAACCCTATCAAGAACAAGGCAATTTATTGGAATGAGGTCAATCTTGGCTTCACTCTTGTTTTTGAAAAAAACAAACGTAATTTATTAAAGTAAGACATCTCTGTATCATGCACATTCATGATTCCTCCATTGAAGTTAGGTGAATTGTTCATTTCTAAGAGTTAATTCCGAATCTGGATTCAATATGTCAATGAAAACAGCCTGATTGACTAAATAATTAATGCTAATTTCGGCTTACTTTATAGATATATCTCGAATCCTTTTCCCTATCAGACTTCGTCCACTCATTTAATAGGAACCTCTCAAAGTCGTACACAAAGAAAATTATTTTTTTGTATCTGCGGAGAATAGAATATTTTTCCCTGGTTCGCTCTTACCTAGACCACAGCTTGCTTCAAAGATGTTAATTATTTGAGCTTTTACCTATCGGAAACTGTCTTTAATGGCCGTATTACACGTCCTAATGGCGATCTGTCATCTTCGGATTTGAACACTGTCAAATGTTCAAATTTTGGACTCCTATAATTGAGTCAGTTTTTAAAAGGTTGGGTTTTCCTCGCTAAACTGTGCCAATATGTTATGAATTATCCGACTGTATAATTATTTATATGGTGATGTAACAATTTATAAACAGTGTGAGGTTCTATGGGTTATTAAGTCTTAGGTATTCTTGCGTGATTGTCAGTGTGCCTGACAGTTTTCATTTGGTAAAAGTAGCGGTCAAAATGTGCTGTCTGAGTTTGTGTTGCGTTGTTCGTCAATGTTGGTTATTGTTCGATAAATTAGTTTTACCAATTTTCATGTTTTCTCAAATTGCCGTCTTTCGTACTCTTTTTGAATTTTTCGCCTGTTTGTCCATTGTTTTCGGGATTCTTTACCATTGCAAAATAAAAACTAAGAAGATCTTCCATGCTTCATTAAAGTTGGGAATAAATAGTAGTAAATGTGACTTATTTAATCTTACAAGATGGAGAATTCATGTAGAAGGTCATTAAGGTTGTTTCTAGAATGTTCAAGAGGGAATAGTGGTCGAAACACTCAATCTTCATAGTTACATTCTTTAAATTGTACAGTATTATGAGTTTTTGATAAGTGTCAGGCAGAAAATAAATGTTGGAAAATTCAAATTTACAACTATTAAGATAATTTCTTCTTAAGACCAATCATTAAGAATTCGTCTATAAATTTTATGTTCTAATTCCCCCTCCTTCCTCCTACCTTATTTAAGCTTTAAAAAAAAAAAAAATATATATATATATATTTGATGACCTTCTACATGAATTCTCCATCTTGTAAGATTAAATAAGTCACATTTACTACTATTTATTACCAACTTTAATGAAGCATGGAAGATCTTCTTAGTTTTTTTTTTGTAATGGTAAAGAATATATATATAACTGTCAAATATGAAAATTTAGTGTTAAATACTATTACTAAATATATTTCATTTTGAATGGTTCATATTTTTAGCTTATCCTAAGTAGGATCGTTGAAGATATGTAAAATTTTTCAAAAGTATCGTCATGGTGCTAACTTGAATGGCTTGATGTCCAATATGCTGATAATATGCTTGTTGGATAATATGATAAAAATGAATAAACCACCGAAATTTTATCCATTTCAGGATGCCAATAAGACAAAAATTACTTTTCTTCTTAGTAATCTTCTCATTCCGCCCGCAATTTTTTTTTCAAGAAGGAGGTAGAGGTGAAATATCACAGATTTATCTAATTTAATTTCACTCCAAAGTAACCTCGTATTAAGAATAATACTATTTATTGATCCTACCTCTTTTTTTATTATTAATATCGTATGAGTACAAGGCATTTTTCGTTAAATATTCAAGAACTTTCTAAATATATGTTGTTCCTTGTAAACAGAATCCAGTAGATAATCAAGTGGCCACCTAAAGTGAAAAGACACCGGTAATTTCTGGATCGAAAGGTTAGTCCCTTAGAAAATGCCGAGGAATTAATATGTATAAGGGCAATATCATGTTCGAGCAGCTTCATTAATTATTTGATTCCTACAGCCCAGCAAGAAGAATAGAGGCTCGAAAGAGTGTTATTCACATTATGTATACATAATTTTAATATTTCCTGACAGATAATCACAGCTTGAAATGACCCGCCGGAGCTGATAATAAGGGGATATAACAAGGTTATCCCGATACACTAGAGACTTCACATAACTGGGATAGTCTGCAAGTCAAGATGGCGAACAAGCCCAGAGGATTGGGAACTAAAGAGATATTCTTCGATCTAAGAGTTGTACGTACTGCTGGAATGATAAGGAAACACAGACCACTTCCTCTGCTTTTTTCCTTCGGTGTCATTTCCGTCCAAATATTAGGAATGGTCGCTTCATTTGGCAAAGTAAGCTGTACTTGAGAATTATTACCCCCAGCTTAGGGAATTGAGAGTTTGTCTTTGCCTTTATGTCAGAAAAAAAAGAATAAATTTGACGGATAACGGGGGAAATTCGAAAATTTTGTTGGACATCAGGAAGCAAACACAGGAGTGCACTGTGCGCGTGCGTGGCTGAGATATGACGAGGTCCTTCACGCAAGTGCTGCGTGCAATAATCATATTTCCCATTAAACATTTAGGGATGGACATAGATAAGAGTGAATGATTTATTTGACTTCCCAAGTCAAAAAGGACTAAGTAGGTAAAAGCCAATATTTGGGAGTCTGACTCTAGCCAAACTAGAGACTACACTAGCCTGTGTGTGTGTGTGTGTCTAGTGTGCGCAATTTTAATAATAAATAGCTGGCTGAAATCGGTCTAGGTGGTTTAAATTAAAAATTGTGAATATCTTCCTTACTATTAGATGATTTTTGTTGGGGTTCGGTGAAGGTAGATCCAAACGGATAGAACGGACATAGAACAAATTTCTTCATCTTATTCAAACAATTTCAACATTCTGAAAAAACATTAGCCCTCTTTCAAAACAAACCTGTCAAACTTATCTCCTAGTTCCTTAGGCTACTTATCCGCAATAATTCCCTTCCTTTTTTCCTTCGTCCTTTTTATTGCTGTCTTTGAAACAGACCGCTCTCCCTTTGTACCTCCCACCACCCTTCCACCACCCACAGTGTCTTTCTCAAAAATTATATTTTCCTCTCAGTCATGGAAATGTGAACTTAGGGACAGGACTTCCCCTCTCGTTTTCATGATAGGTAGGTGTGGTCAATTACTGCTTTAATTTTTTCAATAATTTTTTTCTATTAGGTTGTTGTCTGCATGTTTTAAATTCTCTTACATAGCTTTCTACATTCATACTTTTGATATCACATTACATTATAGCATTTCTATATTATAATATTGTAAATTATTATTCTATTCTCATGAAATTGTATTTCTACAGCCCTGAAGATGGCTTACAATATTAGCCGGAACGTCGGTAGATTTAAAAAAAAAATACACTTAAAATTTTTTTTTTTTATCTACCTAGACCGAACCCCAACAAGAATCATCTAATAATAATATCTACGGTCAATAAACTCTCTATTTGAATATTTTCGTTACTGTTAAAACACGAAATATTTTTAGAACATGATATGTTCTATAAAATATAATATTATAACATTTTCTTTTTCTTTTTTTCTACAACAAAAGCGTATTAAGGAAATAAGTTGTTTAGGTTTTTAATTGGAAACCATTACATACATTCATTTCTTTTTAAATGAGGGAGTAGGGGGGGGGGNAGAAATACAGCAGAATCCTCAGACATTTTCTACTCTAAAACTCTTTTACTGGTTACTTTTAATTTTACCATCAGGTATTTGCTTATCGTTTTGTTGCAAAATTCTCACAATTGTACACAGCTGCCATTATAAGTTGAGTACCTTGACTTCTATTTGCATTTATTTGATCATATGCAATTTATCAGATGATAGTTGATGACATTTTCGACTTTTTCCGGTCGTATCGTTAAATTCTCTCAGTAAGCCCAAATTAGGAATGTTTAGTCCTAAAATAAAATTTACCAAATTCGGAAGATGTTTAAAAAAAAAAGTTCTATATTTACAATAATATTTTTATTTACAAAACAATCTTATATAAATTTCTTAAATTTTATTTAGTTTATTCCCAGCAGTATTCCCTTTTGAGCTCTATCTATTTTAAATACATTCAGCTTTAATATTCTTCGTTAAAAATTGAAAGTAAATTAAATATTAATCCTCTTTTTCAATATATTTAACAAATTTGTCCATTTAAACAACAATGTGAAAGGAAAAAACACAATTAAAAAATTATTATCATATTTTCTATTTGTACCTTGTATATTATGTTACCTAATATCTTCAGTTATTTCTCCAAAGTCCGTTATCAGATCTGAGATTCTCATTTATGGTCACTTTGCTCAGATTTCTGCTGTTTTTGTCTTATGCCCTTCTTTCGAAGGCAAATTCCTGAAGATTTAAAGGTTTTTTTAGGGCACTTTTCATCTTCTTCTCTCCGTTTTATTTTGGCTGTAATTTGCAATTCTTCGAGATCTCCATAATTTAATTTCTTTCTACTCTCGAAATTCCGTCCTTGTATTTTGCATTTTTCAATTTAAATAAAAATTTTAATACTTAAAACTCGAATTCATTGAAAAATTCTCTGTTGCTTTCGATATTTCATGAAATATGCCTAAGTCCATTTCAATAAGACCTTTCAAATTAACCGTTTCTTTAACTGATATGTAAAGTGTATGTTTAAATTTCAAGATACGTTTCTCATTCTTGTTTTTCCCTCACAAGTTTTCATTTAACTACCTCTCTTCTTTACTATATTTTTACCATTGGTCGCTCGCCTTCAAGTTGAAACAATTTTAGTGAGTTTTCGACTAGCCGCATTGGTCACTTTAATTTCTCATTGGATCTTTAAAATTTCGTTATTATAAATTTATTAATTAAAATAAAATATTCATTGCTTTTAAGAAATATTTCTTTGGAAGCTGCTGAAGAGCTAGAAAATCTGGGTATACGTTCACTCTAACACTAATTAAGCTCTCTACAAATTGGAGGCACTTCATTTGTCGTAAAAAAGTAATGTTTAGAGAATACGATCGGCCATATCCCAAAACCAACCTCAAAATACACTTTAAAAAAATATTTTTTTTTTGGATCTACCTTGACCAAATCCCAACAAAAATCATCTAATAATAATATCTACGGTCAACAAACTCTCCTTTTGAATATCTTCGTTACTGTACGTGGTATAAGTACCCGGTATCCGGTATAAGTACACGGTATACCCGGTATAATTAGTTCCCGGTATAAGTACTTGACTAATTAGCTAATTAATGCTAGAACATCCTCCAAGGAACTCCTCGTGGAATCAGACATTGAGAGAACGTCTTTTTTTTTCCTTCTTTTGAGTTATTTATGAAAATACAATGTTTACTAAAGAGAAGATATGCCATGCTAGTGACATGAAAATGGAAGTAAAAGGCAGTAGAAGATTATATCCAAATTTTAGGTATATCTTAATCGGCTGGAAGTTAGAAATCATTTTTGTTTTAAGCGATACNAATTATTTATGATTTTAAAACTGATACTATAATTATAAAATATTAAATTCAACTGCTACAATTCCTCCATCAGCCAGATTAGGATCTTCTAATATGTATACATAAGCATATATTTGAACGTAGTCTTATTCCTCCCCCACCATCTTGTCATTCATTGTCGTTTTGTCTCAGCCCATCTTCTCCAAAAAATCTCTTTCATTTTATTTTATATCTTTTATAGAAAAAATTGCCTAAAATTTAAAAAATAAGATTTTAGGATACTTTTAAACTTATATTTTTCAATATAAACTGAAATTTAACTAGAAAAAAACAGCAACATTTTTTTGATAAATATAAAAACTTTATTATGAATTAATGCTTAATCACAATTCAATTTTCAATATTTGTGTTGCTCATATTTATTAATTAAAATAAAATATTCATTGCTTTTAAGAAACATTTTTTTGAAAGCTGTTGAAGAGCTAGAAATTCTGGACACTCTAACATTAATTTAGCTGTTTAAAGAATACGATCGGCCATATCCCAAAACCAACTTCAAAATACACTTTAAAAAAATATTTTTTTTTGGATCTACCTTGACCAAATCCCAACAAAAATCATCTAATGATAATATCTACGGTCAAAAAACTCTCCTTTTGAATATCTTCGTAACTGTACGTGGTATAAGTACCCGGTATCCGGTATAAGTACACGGTATACCCGGTATAATTAGTTCCCGGTATAAGTACTTGACTAATTAGCTAATTAATGCTAGAACATCCTCCAAGGGAATGTGACATTGAGAGAACGTTTTTGTTTTTTTTTCATCTTTTGAGTTATTTATGAAAATACAATGTTTGCTAAAGAGAAGATATGCCATGCTAGTGACATGAAAATGGAAGTAAAAGGCAGTAGAAGATTATATCCAAATTTTAGGTATATCTTAATCGGCTGGAAGTTAGAAATCATTTTTGTTTTAAGCGATACATAAAGAGTCGCTAAGTTGAATTTCATATATTTTTTTTTCTCTAAGAAACAGTTAGACAAATTTAGAATGCAACCAGTTGATTATGGAACGCATCATTTTTCAATAACGATCAATATAAAATCTGTACAAATAAGGCAGGCATTGTTTACCAACAATCTTTGCTAGAGGATTTACAGGAGATTCTAAACGCCTCTAACAGCTTTGTTTTCTTCCAGGTATTCGAGCAGGCGCAGGTAGAAAAACCAGACATGTTCGTTGCGATTGAAGCACTTCATTGGTCCCTAGTCAACGTATGTTTCATGACAGGCACGGTCAGCATATGGATCAGAACTGAGGAATTCATGACATTGGTTACCGCTATAAAATCCGGAATATTTACTTATTCTAGCGGCTTGGATGACTATGAATTGAGATTGCTGAATAGCGGCAGCGAGGAAGCTTACAAGTAGGAAAACAATATATCAAAAAGATAAGTAATGATAAATTCAAGGGGTGGGTGCCCCCTGTAAAATGTCTAATGCCATGCGGGGTTTCACTAAAATGTTTTCTGTGGCGAATTATCATCTTCGGATTTCTTGCTATTAAAATCGGACTTCAATGGCTCTCGATAGCAATGTGATTTAGCACCCATACGTGAGTATACCTCGTATTTCACATGATGGATCTGAGTCTACTGCCAACTACATCGATACAGCGGAATGACTCCCCGCTCAATTTGTACATATGTAAATAATTATAAGATATAATATGTTAGATTTAAGTTCTCAATGACGCATCTGTGTACGTGTGTCATACTTCATATAAACGCCGGTTATGCCTCACCGGTTACTTCATTTGTAATGCTTCTCGGAGCATAACGTCCGCAGACACACAATAACCATAACCCGCACATACCTACGGGTAAAAGGGTCGCTATAGGTGGTGTACCAATTACACTCACACCACCATAGCACACGGACTGCTATTTCATAGCAAATTTTGTATATTTTCACTTTTACTAATAAACGAGGCAGAAGTAAAAAAAAAAAAAAAAAAAAAAAAAAAAAAAAAAAAAAAAAAAAAAAAAAAAAAAAA
>KZ809383.1:59586-69880 GCA_000696205.2 Oncopeltus fasciatus
GTACATATATATATATATATACAACCTTGCCTGAAACTAAACATGAGATTGGAGAATATACTTAAGGGGAATTTACATTTATTGAAATAGAATATGTGACCCAGATAATTGGTGCTTTCTTTGAAGAAGAAACATTTGTTTACTTTTAGGTGGAGGCTCACCACGAGACGTTCTAAACTAGCAATTAGCTAAGCAACCTAAGAAGAAGTAGAAGAAGTATATTCTTCTATTGATGAGCCATGGCAGATAATGCCATCAAAATATGCTTCAAATTTTGGTAATCCATTGAAAATTTGTGGTAATATTCTATTGTATTCAGATGCTGCTATTTTTATACCAAAATCATGTTTCATTTTTAAAATGCCTTTATGTGTGGTGAAATTTTGAATTTTTCGTCCTTCTTCATCCACTCAGTGATGAAAATAGTCTTTAAATCGGTCTAGCTCACAGAAGTATTTTGAATTTCTGAGGCTATGAAGTACTTCATCAATGCGATGGTTTGGATGATTAGCTGATACCAACTTAGCATTGACTCCGTATTTGTAGTAAACAAAGAAACAAACCATGAATTTTCCTATTCTTATATTCGACAGAGAGTGAGACGTTCCCTGAGGGTTTGATTATATGAGCGGAATGAAACCAGTTTTGGTTGCAGTGTAATGTTGAGACCAAGGCGTTTGAAGTCTGTCTCTGACAGAAGTGAGAATTTGGCTCCGGAGTTCACATAATTTTTTTAAAATTTTTATTTGAAAGAGACAATGACGAAGTATTTGTCAGAATATAATCTGGCCTCATACGAGTCTTCAGTACAGTGGATGAGACTAATACCATTTTCTGATTCCGAACTTTGTTCATACTGACTAGGCTGTGTCAAGATGGCATTTGTATGTGATTTTTGAAGAAGGGTGGGGACGCAAACCTTTGTCACGTGAACAATTGTTGGCAGGAATTGCACTTTAGAGAGTTTCAGTCGATTCTTCGTTTCATTGACTTACGGTTTGATCTATCACATTTAAGACCATCAACACCTAAGGAACAGCAGTCAACTCGTCTCGTTTGTTGAAACCACAAGAGTCTTGCTATATTGCTTTCATATTGCTCAGAGGTAGGCGAATTCTGACCAGTCGGGCGACATCGGCTTCAAATTTCCCAAGTGATTTGTTGGGCTTCTGGACCCTGTTTCGGAGTTGAGAGCGGTATAACTGGTCCATTATGCCGGTACCCAAATCTCATCTCAAACCGACTCATCAGCTCGTTGAAATAGCATCGCACAGACACGGTTCTTGCTTGAAGGACTGTTAGTGCGTCTCCTCGGTGAGCCAAGCGGAATCCTTTGTCCTCAGCGACCATCCGTGGGTCTTAACTTCGAAGTCCTCTCCGGGTATCTTCCAAACAAGACCAGAATCACGTTGTGCGCCGGTGACGTCGGAACAGCAGCAGGGTGACAGATGTCCTCCTCCTCCTTCATGGAGGGGAATCTTCAAGCTGTCGAATGAGTCGCCAATTCCACACTCTAGAGCCCTTTCTACTTTTAAGTTGCCTACTATTTACATTCTAAATAATTTTCAAGGGAATCTAATTTTTTTTCTGAAAATTATTCTCTATGTATAGTAACTTCGTTAGTTAACTTATCTTCTAAAGCACTAGTGTTTTATGTTATTTTGTTTTCCAGAAGGTCTAACAATTCATTCTCTATGAAAATAGAATTCTCCAAGAAAATAATTTAATTTTCTTGGGCAGTAATATTTTCATCAAACTTATTTACTAGGACAGTAGAGTTTTCAACGAATTAATTATTTAACACAGTAAACTTATTTTCTAAAGTTATATGAATATCTGATCATTTATTTAGGAGGGAAGAGGAATTTTAACTAAATTTTATAAATATTAATTCTATTGAGATATTTAATCTTACGTAAGTTTAAATCAATTAATGCAAGGGAACCGAATAAAAAATCCAACTGTCCCAGCCAGGGCTCGAAACTGGATCTCCTGCTAACCTGGCAAGAAAGTTATCCACTTACACCACCGAGACTAGCCAGATAAGTTATTAAATTCCCAGCTCTAGTGTCGAGAGTCTAACCTCCGAGAAAGACGAATACATCTAACTTTAGACTCTCGACATTAGTGCTGGGAATTTAATAAGTAATCTAGCTCCCCCGGTAGCGTAATTGGATAACGCGCCTGCCCGGTTAGCAGGAGATTCAGGTTAGAGCCCTGGCTGCGACAGTTAGATTTTTTATTCTATTACCTTGCATTAAATGATTTTTAACTAACTTATTTTCTAACCCAGTAAACTTATTTTCTAAAGTAACTGAATTCTCTGATTATTTATTTTATAAATTACTTAATTTTTTTTTTCCAATGCAGCTGAATTTCCTGGTAATTTATATAATTCTGTTTAAAACAAAAATTGTTTCAGGATCTTCTCCCGCGACTATTAGAGCTTGATGCATCCGATGTAGGATTATTGATTTCGATCCAGAAATATCCAGACCACGCTCCTCCAACTCTCTTTTTCAATCTGCTACATTCAAATCCTTTAACCTAAAAGACAGTTTATTCAACATGTACCGTAGCCCTCAAAAGTTTAACAAAAAAAATTACTCCACACCTGACAGCAAATTTTTATGGACTATGGGTCAACAGTAATTTAGAACAAAGATAATTTGAAATTGATTGATTATAACAAATAAGTACACCTTATAATTACAGCTAACAATCGAACCTCCTCCCCTTAATAACTAATAATAAAAAAATAGAAAGAATAAATTACTTACAGCCAATTACTGATATGTACAAATAAATTAAATGTGCTTATTTACTAAGAGACCAAGAAGAACCTGTTAATTACTGTCACTCATCATATCACTTGCTACCCGCACTGCAAAGGCTACAACCAGCCCGAAGCTCTGAGACACGCGATCTGCCACGGTAACTGACATTGAGTAACACTAACGGTGAATTATCAATCTTTTTTCTCAGTGACGCAGTCCATAAACTGGACCATGAAGATCTGATCCTCGCATTAAATCCACCTCAATATTCCGTTGAAAGCTGATATCTAATCTTATTACTCCGAAACTTATTTGTCTTTTATTTCTGCTGGTGTATGTCAAATATTATTTTATCTTCATAACCCAAAGAAATGTTATTGCTACACTCGTTATGTATTCGCTATATTAACTGTAGAAAAGAATGGGTACTACCAGCTACATAAAAAACAAATAAATATAAGAAAAAAAATTAAAAACAACTATAAAATAAATGTTAAATGATCATCACTGTGCATGGAGAAAGGGCCCATCGGCCCCACTCCTAATAAGTTTAGGCATTAAGGTCCAGAGGAGGTCGTGAGGCCATTGTCATTTTAGTGGCCGGGGAGAATTGTAAGGACTGTAGACCGACGACAGGGATTGAGCATGTGGACCAAGATGAAATTGGAGTTTACTATGAAAGTGCTTGAAGCGGGTGGAGATAAGGTCATAGACGAAAGGAATATTAAAGTCGTAATGAGGGGTTGTATTGGATACATAATATGGAGGGTTTGCAATTATTCTGAGCATTTTGGACTGAAAGGATTGTATTCATTGGATATTGGAGGGCTTAGCGGCACCCCACAGTTCTGCACCGTAGGTCCAGACCAAAGGGATTTGTCTGCTGCTGAAAGGCTTGACGGGTAGGCATTAAATGCCTTATTTCGTAAAGTACCTAGTTTTTAGTCTAATCTAAAATTCATTAAACTTATGAAGTAAATGGATTTTTGTAACCTGTTTACAAATTTCATTAGATTGAATACCTCATGTTAGTATAGGTAAGCAACCAAAAAAAAGAAATTTAAAAATAGCATGGGTAACATAATCTCCCACAAAATCTTACTTCACTATTGATTGAACTATTTTGCTATTATTACTTCCTAGTTACTTGAAAAACTACTACATAGAAGAAAACCTCGAATGTTGATAATTTTATAACCTTAAAATCTCAAGAGTACAGTCAAGAAAATAAATTTTAACTTTATCTTGATAAATAGTCTTCTTAATACATGGCTTACAATAAGAGACAAAGCACTAAGACATTCCTAATAGATTGTGGCTTTTTTTCTGCCCGAAACCCCACATTGCTTGATATAAGGCGTCATCATTTTAATGGCATTATTCTATCTTTAATTTTACGACGTCATCCACCGAAAGCTTGTTGTTGATATCCTTATCTAAGCATGTTATCAGTTTGAAAGGATCCCAACAGCCGGTGGTGTTAAGAGAACATAAAAATAATAATTTTTAAATAATTTGTATTCATATTTTACAGGATTATTGTTTAACTTTTCATTTCCCTTTTTAACTTTTATGTTATATTAAATAATTATAGTTATAGTTAAGGTTGATTAAGCATTTTTGTACTAACTAATAAATTAGTTTTACCACTGGCTGGTTTATTTATTTATTTTTTCAAATTGCGGTGTAATTTTTCTCAATCAATGTTTTCTCTTCTGAATACTGTGCAGTCATTCGTCGGAGATGTAAGTCAATTGTATTTTCTAATGTTAGCGAATTCTCTGCCCCTCCCTTCATTTTTAATGTTCATTAAACAGTTAAGGTTCTTAGAACTGCTCATATTTATTACTTTGATTATTATTATTTTCACCCTCAGTTCAGATTTGAATTCTATACATTAATAACTTATAATTATTGAATTTACATTACTATCAAAAATTAATCATTTTCTTACTATTTTTTGTCCACGATTAATATAATCCTGTAATGTATTATATTCTTCAGTATCCTTGCCACTTTCATTATTACAAAAGTTGTTTATTTATTTTTAATTGTTATAGAGGTTTTACTATTGAAAGATTTTTATTTTTAGAATATTTTATAAAATTTTAGAAATATTTTTAAATTTATAGTTTCTCCTTGTCACAAAAAACGGTATTCAACGATTTGGTTCACTGATGCTTAGGAGTTTTTCTGAAGTATATGTATTTGCACTGTCTAAAACAGTTAGGTTGTTAAGAAGATATAATATGAAGTCATGGCCAAATACCTGTTTCTTTACTCCATATGTTTTATGGTATAATGCATTTTCTTGAAAAACTGAAAGGGAAATTCTTTCACTGCCCATCTGAAAAACATTTTGTAGGTAGGAGGGTTGGCCAAGTTCCAGAATGTTATTCTGCCCACTTAGATTCTTCTATTCAATCATCTGTCAACCTATATAGCCATAATTTGTTCTTAGCTAACATAATTTTTTTTTTCAACATAAGACTTAACATTATACCCATACCACACTTTATGAAATTTGTATTTTTGTGCCAAAATCTTTTGAAATTTCTTTAGCAAAATATATTTCACTTAAAAAATGGCATTGTAAATTTTATAATATATATTTTGTGTTTTATGCCAAAATTTGTACTAAAAAATCTAAATCAAATTATAGTGCTAAGTTAATTTAAATCTAATTTAACAACTTAAAAATAGTGCAATACGTATTCTGTAGGTATAAGACATTTTTTTTTCTTTTGTCAGCTGAGTAGAAGAACATTAAATTACTTCAAGTGAAAAACCTGATGTTATGGCAGATATTTAAAAATTATAATCCTTTCTATTTTAAATATAATATTCCAGTTAATGGATTAGAAAAAAATCAAAAATAAACTGCAATGGTATCCTAAACTAAGGGGTGAACCAATAATTTTTGCATAAATGTCAATTTTGCCTAGATTTTAATATTTTGATTGAATAACTCAACAACTATTAGGAGACTAATAAAAGTTTTTAGAATAGAAATAACAAATTTTTTTTATCTTTTTCAAAAATATTTTTGGGTTCAAGTTCATACTTTGCATTTAAGGAATCAAATAACATGATATAAATAATTAACTAAAATTGATATAATACTTGTATGGTTTGTCTTTATCTTGCTCTATTTTCTTGGCTCACAATATAGTACTTATAGTGTTATATGATCCAGATATTAAATTAATATAATCGTTGCATTCTTTTGGTAAATCAATCCGTACAAGTATCCTTAGTCTGCATATTCTTTACTTTCTTATTTTAGCAAATATTCTGTTACAGTTAGTTTTAATATTCAAACCATTAAAAATAAATGAAAATGGTAAAATTTTATTAAATTGAAAAAGGTATACAGATTTCTATACTACATATTTTTGATAATATCCAATTATCATAATTTAGTGAGATATCAGCAGCTTATTTTTTCCGCAAATTTTAAATAATATTATATTTATATTTATANTAATAATAATAATAATAATAATTTATATGTATATATAATAAATTATTATTGTTATGAAAACATGTTAGTTTTCAGTTGCTTCTTTCATGTAATATATTTTTTTCCTTTTATCTCCTTCATTATTTGTTTAGTTTTTCTGAATTTATATTTACTAATGCATGTCTTTTTTTTCTTGTTAGATTCCAAAAGTACATTTATTTATTGAATTTTTGCTACTTATTCTGACTGTATGGTTCCTATTCAAGAAAAAAGACTCAAAAAGGAGAAGAAAACTGAAAAAAGAGGTAAGAATTAAAGGAACTCTATTGAATTTTTGGATTTTTATGACTTGCATATTCAATAATAATTTAAACACATTTAGAAATATTTAAATCATTATACCTAATGATTTCTATAAACTAAAACAAGCTGTCATACCTTCCATTGTCCGTCTTCATTGGTTTCTGCAAACCATCTGTTGGCGAGCGCTTTCGGACATTGTCCATCTTCGGACAAGCGCTCACCAACAGATGGTTTGCAGAAACCAATGAAGACGGACAATGGAAGGTATGACAGTTCTATATTCATTGATGGTGGAAATAACCTTTTAGATTATTTAAAACAAGCTGATTTAATTTTTGCGAGCACAGCTGTTACATGATTTTGGGTGCAGCAAATATGAGTAGTAAATGCTGTAATCATAATATTTTCCTACTTACTCAATAAAGTTATAATGATTTAAAACAGAACAACTAGGGATTACTAATATACTTGTAACAATAACTTATCACTATAATTAAGGTAATATTTTGTGTGAGTTAAGAGCGACACAACTTTGATATTGCTCCTAAACTCCAAATTTAATTTCATGAACGATTTGTAAATTAATTTTAATCAGCTTCATTAATATAATATTTTAACTAACACAAACATTGTACCATTAGCCGAAAGGAAAAGTATTTTTCTTCTTGCTGTAAAAAAACAAAATAATCAAAAACATTTCTTATTTAAGACATTACAATACAGAGCACCTCATTTAGGGCTATTACTACATTTTCACATAAAGTTGCAGTAATTCATTTTAAAAGTTTTTTGTTAAAGCACACATCAAATATAAATACAGCTGTTGTTTTTCCATCTTGATGCTGCCTGATTTCATCACTTTTGCATTCTATTGAACAATTTTGACTCTTTCCTCCAAATATAATAAGTGCCTAATTTACTTATTTACTAAATTCATTATAGTCTGTAAATCTGACAGCTTTCCTATGATCTTGAGTATGGAGCTTTTCTGGAATATGGATTTTTTGCTTGGACACAAGCAGTGGACATACTCACTTATACATTTTACCTAATAATATCTATATATTATCTGTAATTATAATACTGACTATAGTATACACATATTTCCTGAGGAAATTAGTATAAGTCTGTAACACCACTGTTCAGTACCATAAAATGGCAGTATTATTAACTGCAAACTTCAAATTCAATTAATGAATACAAACTGGGCAACTGATCAGTGTATATGAAGATTAAAATATGTTTCTATATAAAAATATATTTTAAATAATCTATATTATAAAGATTATGTTTCTTGGTTTACAAATTAAATTAGGACTACTAGGGCTTAAGAAAAATTTTAAATAATCGAGTTTCAGGTAACGCCCATTCTTTATGATGCACATTACTTATTAAGAAACATATTTTTGAATAATTATTGTTATGCTAAGTCACACATACACACTATGTCCTTTCCCTCTTTCAATCTTGAATATTGTAATTCTTTGCCACATGCAAACAAAAACCCAAAAACACTAATCTATAATTTTTTTATGTGTAGATTGCCCAAAGAATTAGCTTCCTCCATTTTCTTTTAATATATATTTTGCATATCTGTACATTTTTTTTATTTTTAGGAGGAAGAAGAAATTATAAAAAACTGGGAGCCTGAACCCCTTATATCAGACGAGTATGATTTTCCAGAGCCTCGGGAGAGAATAGTCCATAGCAATGTGAGAAATTTTTCTTAGCCTAAACTAAAAAGTGGGATGTTATTTCATATAAAGGGTTATTTTTCACCAATGAATATATAATCAAAATACCTATAGGAATCTCTCATCATGGGTTGTCTCTGTGTTCTAATGGGGAGCACTTGGGCAGGAGTCAGCCATGTTCGGGCCGAACATAGACTTGTACACTTTCTCAGTGACATCACCTCTGTGATTTTCAACCGATTTTGTTTTCCTGTAATGAGTTTGTTAATCCAGTCTGTAGGTTTGTTCATGTTTTCTTATATACAAAGCACTATGAAACTGTTACATAGGCAACAAAAAGATAGGAAGGTAGACGTACTAAAAAACATAGAAATATACAAAACTAAAACATCAGATTGTATTGTATACATAATACATAATTAACTAATAAACCGTTACTCTTACTTAAACAGACAAAAAAACAAAAATGTGCAGATACACACACACTGTTATTTTTAACCTAAATTTACATTACAGTTACAACTTAACTGAAAGGTTGTTTTTTAACCTTTATTTACATATTATATTCTGTTAAAAATAAAAAAAAACATTTTGTTATTTGGTTACAATGAATAGTAAAAAAATAAATGACATTAATGACAATCACATGAAGAGAGAAGGTGACTAGTGACACCACTCTCAAAAAATAATAATAACAAAAATTATCATAAGTATTTGTGTATGATAAGTTAGCTTTTCTATCCTATTACCCAATGGTTTTTTCTATTTCTATTCAGCCTTCAACCTAAAAAATCACCTATCACTATCCATTGTAGCAGTTTTATGCAGTATATTCTGCTCATCTGCAACACCAACATCTCTGCCCACCAACACCAACGCAGTGTACACCTTCTCTCTGGAGTACCTTCTCTCTATTTCTACTTTGGTCATTTTGTGTATTGGTTGTTTAAAATACCAGGTTTCTCTATTTATACTACCCCTTGCACACTGAGCTTCAACCATACCTGGAATTCTTGCTACAGTAGGCTTTCACATGAAGGTTTAGTGCCATTAAAGAGAAACCATGGCTTTTATCCTTCCCATGTCTCATGCATTACAGATTCTTGCTAGACCCAGTTCTTCTACTGTATTGAAGGATGTATGATCTGTATGATGAATTGGATGTTATCTACAAAAAATCTTAAGAAGTATTAAGTGTCCATTGGCTTTACTTTCTTTTAGATTTTATTCAAATCCTCAAAATGTAACTATATAGAAAATTCCATAATTAGTATAAAATAAAGCTTCTTATTTGAACTTGAAGATTATTATCTGTCTTATATTTGTTCCATTTCCATAATTTTATTAAAAACCATAGTTAATAATCCTTCGAATGTGTTAGCTTTTCAAATTGTATTAAGCTCAAGAGAATAATCGCTTAAGCTTTGTGAGTACCTGTAATAATTGTGAACCATAAATATCCTTCCCCTAGTATGTTTGTATGTATGATTTCTTTTTTTAACAGTGTTTTTGGTTATTCTAAACTGCGTTCTTCTTTTCAGTTTGGGAAGTATTTGGTGGTCAATGAAAAGAAATGTTTAAATTTAGCCTATCTCAGTTTCTTAGGCTTAAATGAGGACCCAGAAATAGAGGAAAATGCCATCAAAGCTGTTAAAAAGTATGGTGTTGGGTCATGTGGACCAAGAGGATTTTATGGAACTGTTGGTAAATATAATGATTTTTATAATAGAGTTGTAAAATATCAAGTCTTGCAAGTTCTTACTTTTTTTTTTTTTTGGTATTTTATCAACTATTTTAAAACTTTCACTGTTGATGTAGACAGATTGACACTTTGTCTAGGTCTTAGATTGCTATAATATTAATATTGTCAATATTTTTTATTGAATAAATAAATAATTAACTTCTTTTTTTTTCCTTTTTAGACAATGGTGGATGCCGGACACTGGTGGTGCAAACATTCCTGCTCTTAATGATCTACTATCATCTTGGGATATTGTTCTTGGTGATAATGTTTATGATGGTGATTACAGTTTAGCAAAGCAGACTGTTACATATGC
>KZ809383.1:69943-82366 GCA_000696205.2 Oncopeltus fasciatus
ATTATAAATATATTATTAATAATATTTATAATCATTACCGTTAAAAGACCTTTGCTACCTGGGCATTACCCCTACCTTCCTGTCTATCTGTGCCCATATAAGGATTTCTGAAGCTTTACTACCTGTTTTATCTCCTTTGTCACATTTGGGACCATTGTACAAATTCTTCATGTAGGTCTCGTGCAAAATATTTTGATTAAACATTAACCTGGTGAATCTTTAAATTTTATTAAACAAATTAAATAAAGGCATATGTCTTAACAATTTGAATGAGATTCAATCTTGATTGATCTTAAAATGTGGACTTTGGAATATGTTTTAAGGAAATCAAAGCCTGAAAACTCCTATGTCCTTTAGCATGATTTTCTGATTTCCATTTCTTTTTTATTTATTCACTATCTTTTTTTTTTACATAACATTAATCAACTCCGACCACATGGTTGGAGTTTCAGTGGCCATTGAGTGTTATGCTGGAGAAATTAGTTAGGGTTTCGGCCAGTATCAGAAAAATAAAATACAGCATTAATCAACTATCTATTACAATGACCACATATGCTTTTAAAAATTCCAAATGTCTAATTACTTTTAATTAATGCCAATATCTTTTTCATTAACAATTTCCATAGTCTTTAATAATTCATAAGGGAAGCATGTGGCGAGTGGACCAGACCTGTATGGTCAGCCAACTGAAAGATACCACCTGCTTCCTTATTTCAGAAGAGGAAATTAGGGTTGTGCAAAAATAGCTATTAGATTCTCCTAGGCCAGCCTCGCCTCTTCCATGAAGTTATAAAAGCAGCTCACCAGCAAACCCTGAGTCAGTGTCATATTGCGTGTGTCAGAGTCGTGTCTGGTCGTGGCCTTTACAGTGCTGATGACAGTGAAATGTTAAGTGACAGGAATTAGTAAGTGCAAACAATATAACAAGTGTTCTGAGGCCTCTTTGTAATAAGCATGTTTAATTTATTTGTACATATCTGTTAATTGGCTTTAAGTAATTTATCTTTTCTCTTTATTTATTAGGCTGTAATTAGTAGGTGTATTTATTTGTTATAATAAATTAACTTCAGTTTGTGATTGTTCTTAATTATTATTGACCCTATAACAATACACTTTAGGATCCAAGGGTATCTTATATTGTCACTTTAGCTGCTTCAACATTTCAGCTTCATTTAAATTTTTGTTGTTTTCTTCTATCTGATTACACTTGTCTACAGCATCTATTCATTCTAGAATTTCCTTTTTTTTTATTTTACTGTATGTGATGTTTGTGAAGCTTTCCTTTTTTTTATTTCTCTACCTCATTACCCACCAAATAAAATTTTAAATTATTCTTTCCAGAAACTGATTTATATAACTTACAATTATAATGTAACTTATGATTAATATAGTGCTCAATTGGAAATTTTGAACATTTATTTAAGTTCCCAATGATTCTATAATTCATCACATATTAAGTATATGTAAAGCACAACCATGTTTCACTCCATTTAGAAGAACTGTAAAATTGTTAGGTATAATTGTAATCTCATTAGGTATACGTATAGTTGTCAGGTTATTAGGTATAATTGTTAGGTTGTTAGATATATTTATAGTTGTTATTTTTTTAGGTATAAGGTGTTAGGTATAGATGTAGGTAATGTTTTTATTGTTAGCTATTTTATAGTTAAGTATAGTTGTATACAACTATATTGTTAGTTTATTGTTATTGATAGCTGTTAGTCCTGATTATTTTGTTACTAATGGACATATATTGATTAAAAATTAAATGTGAGATTTATTATTTACAGAGGATGTGAATGTGGGTGTCAGTCACGGGAGTAAAAGAAAAAACTTACATCCTTTGTGATAACCACAGTAATTTTGAATCATTTACATTTGCTTGGAATTTAAAAATGATTCTAACAGCTCTCTATGTTTTTCATTACTATTTTTTTTTCTTCTAAACCTCCCATGAAAATACCTAAAATCAATTTTGTAAAAGCCTGTCTGGCCAAGTCTAGCTGCAGCATCAGGCTTGAGTCCCAAATGGTTACCCTCGGCTAACTCAGCTTATTTCCTATTAACATTGTTAAGTTTTGTGAAATTCCTATCAAATATTTTCTGAGTGAACATTTAAAAACATGTTTTATAAATTCATCTTGTCAAGTTAGTAATGAATTTTATCAAGTGCTTTATTGAAATAGATGCCGATGGCAGTGTTTATTTTTTAATTTTAGATATTCATTTGGAACTTGAAGAAAGATTAGCTAAATTTATGGGCTTTGAAGAAGCAGTTGTTTACTCTTATGGATTTTCTACGATTGCTAGTGCCATTCCTGCTTATGCGAAAAGAGGAGACATCATCTTTGTGTAAGTTGAGAGCCTTCTTTTCATTAAGAACGATATAAATTAGCTTCTAAGTATTTTTATGAAGCCATAATTAATTATTTACATACATTTTTATACTTGTAAATAGTAATAATGAAAATTTATAATTAATATATATGTAGAAGATATCGGTTATTTTCCAATGTTCGACAACTGTATATTTTCAGTTATATTCTTTGTGTGTAGCAAAACCAATTAATAAAACAAGAAATAATAGAAAAAAAAAGAAAGATAAAGTAAAATTAAATACAACGAAATAAGTAACAAATTGTTTAAAATTTGGAGCACAAATCAAAGCTGGAAGGTCCTGTTTCTCTTTATATTGTGGAACATGAATAAAATAGAAAGACTATAAATAAACAATGAATTTAGTGTAGTGTTTTTCATCTGTAAAGGTAAAGGAAATACATCTATACATAACCCAGAACATTTGTTATATGTCAAAATTCAAATGCTTTTTTTTTTAAGAAGAAATGTTTGGGGATATCAGTTAATAGATATTATCATAAATACAATACTAATTACATATATTTAAAGAGCAAATAATTTTTATTAATGCCTACTTTCTGCCTGAATTTCAGTGCTGTGTAACAAAAATAAGAACATAGCATATATAAATTTAAAAAAAATAACAGATAAAAAATTTGGTAAATGTTCGAGTTTAAAATTTTTAAATGTTTCTAGATAAATATTTTTAGCTAAGAAATAAAAGGGTATTTTTAAACTCTGTAATGTACAGGTTTCAGCTTAGGAAATATATTTCTTTTCATATTTACTGTGATCTTGATCATTACTTGTATGTTATGTATTAATCTATGCTTTCATATTTGTATTGTTAATCATTGTCAACAAATATTTTATTATTCCATCAATGATATTCTAAATTTGCTTTGACAACAACATGAAAATACATTTACAGTAGTCAAACACATCATAGGGGCCTATAGCCAGGGTAGCTCATAGGATCCATTTGGGTCTCGCAATCCTGGCACTGGCAAAGCTTGTCCTGAGCCATGGATGTTTAGAATGGAATAGAAACCTAATATATAGAGGGGGGGGGATAGCCCCTCCCTCCATGGCCCTATGTGGTTGAAAGGGAGCCTAACTTAAAAAAAAAGAAATTATTTGTAAACTATGATTCATCACTATTCATTTCATCTGATGTTATTCAATTTACTTAAACACTTATTTAGATTTATATAATAATAACTGTAATTATAAAAAAATAACTGTGTATATGGCCATACTCATATAAATTTTGTTCACCCTTTTTTGGTTTTTAGTAAGAAAGATCAGAGAAAATAATGAAATGAGAGCAACCTCAATAGACACATTCTTTCAGAATTTCCTTAGTGATTGTGACAAAAAAAAAAAAAAAAAAAAATAATAATAATGATTAAAAAAAATTATACAAAACAAAAATAATTTTTTTTTTGTTATTAGAAGTATTTAAAAATAAAATTTATATTCATAAATAAAAGTATGGAAACATTTGAAACTTATTTCCTTTTTACTAGTTTTTCAAATTTTGTCTTTATTTATTTTTAATAAGGCTTTTTCAAAGTGAAAGTAATTTTTTTTTTTTTTTGCCCTTGGTATCGTTCTTCTTTTAGTTGGGCTTTTACCTGCTTAATATGGGATGCAGTGCAGTCATTTAAACAAAGCCCTTACTACAGTAGAAAAGAAGAGGCTCATAATTGAACCACATACTCCACTTCCTGTTTACTTATGAAAACTCTCACTTTGATGTAATTCTGGTTATCTCCAATTCCAAGACAAATTTTCAGTCTAGCCGAAAGTGTTAGCCTAAGCCCTGACATTAAATATCTAATGTTTTCCCCTTATTTTCTGGTGACATCTTTTTCATAAAATAAAAATTTTTTTTATTACATCTTCTTTATCCTTAACCCCCAAAAATTTCAAAAATACTGAAAGCTTTTAACTCTTACCATCTCTTCACATAAAATTGCTGTCAAAATTCACTATTTTTTCAACAAGCTTATTTTTTATTTTTTTTATTTTATTTTAACCTCTTATCAGAAACTCCGTTGGTTCATTGTGTCTACAGAATAATGTCTTCTCACATTTTCAAATTTCAACTCACTCTAACCCCCATCATCAAAAAATGAACATAAATTAACTAATCTTATCTGAGAACATTTTCCATAGTCTGCTTCTCCTTTTACAATGGGGTTTATAATGGTTGTCTTCCTGCTGGACTTTGTTTGGAATGTGATCATCAGGCATTCTCACATGTCCAGGCCAACATCACCTCATAGACATAATAGAGAGTCCATTTGAGCTATTAGCCCCAAAGATTTTCAGTATTTGTCTCTAAATCTTAACAGAGCCTGTTCCTGGTTTTTGATTATTAAGATAAGCATTCTGTAGCATTTATGAGCACTGTTTTTACTAATATTTACTAATACAGACATTAGTAAAAACAGTAATTGGGGTATACCCCACCACCGTCTTTTTATCATAGTCTAATCAACTATTACCTTGTCTAATCTACCCCTCTCTAGTTTATTCTTCCCTATTTTGCTCAATCCTATCCTACTTTACCCTACTCTACATAACTCAGTATATTTTTGTTTCAAGAGAAAATATTTATCCACTCTTGAAATGCCCAAGAAAGCCATAATAATATTTATTATCTTATACAACCCTGCATTTGATTTCCTGGGGGATGTAATTCTGTGATTTGATCTGAGATTCTAATTATATAGATTCCTTCACTCTCCTGTAATTAGTGAATAGTGAATAGTTCGGAATAGTGAACAGTTCGGAATGATGGTCTGAGTCTTTAATCTCCATGTCCTCAAGTGAATCCTCTAAATTCAAACAAGGTGCTTCATACTTCTACAATAATATGTTAATTTTAAATAGGTTTGTTTAAAAAAGAAAAATTGCTTAAAAGTTAAAAAATTCACTTTTCAATGTTTGGTCCCCTATCGTGCTGTTTGAAGTAAAGTCATAAAGTTTATTAGCATTACAAAAAGATACAACATAATTTGTTCGAAATAAAATTTTCTGACATTTATATTCTTTAATCAACTACATGGCATTTCTATTTCGTTTCTAGGGATGTAATCATTGATATATTGTAACAAAATAAGTAGAACTTTACATTTTATCTGCTACAACTTATTTGAGATTTAAGTAAAAATTATATCCAATTATTTGGATAGGTTGCTGATAACTATAAGACCTTGATGAGAGTACATATTCTGATGAGATTCTTTCATTATGTCATTTAAATATTAAATTATTGGAATTAAATATTCTTTCTTTTAGTGATGAAGAGGTCAACTTCTCTATTCAGAAGGGACTTGATGCTTCTAGAAGTGACATTAAATTTTTTAAGCATAATGACATAAAAGATTTAGAAAGACTTCTCATTGAACAGGAAAAACTTGACTTAAAGGTATATGGTAAATAATTATTTATTTTATTTTATTTTGGTATTGTCCTTTTTGGGGGGCAGTTTGGTATCTAGAAACTAGTAAAAGCAATTCTAATTGGCTGAGTTAAATTTAGGACAAACTTCTGGTGGTATGCGGAAAGAAAAGCCACATTTCCCTACAACACCCAGTCTGTGTGATTAGTTTTTTTATTTATTTATTTTTTTTTTTTAGTAATGAAATCTAACTTAGATTTTTATTGGCAAAAGAAATATTTCTTGAGTTAACTAACAAAACTGAAGAATTGGGAAAGTGGGAAATTTTTATTTTTGTGAATTAGTGGCTGATTGATGGACCTTCACCAAATAATGAGTGTTATGCATTCTGAATTAATCACCCCTCCCTCCTTACTGGCAGGCTACGTGTTACTGGTATTGTCTGCACCAGTCTTGTTGTCACACTTAGGTTTTGGCTCTTTTAAGTAGGTACCTATCTTAATTCCTTCACTTGCCTGGCCTTAATCCCTTTTATATTATCTAAAATTTATTTGAATTCAAACCTACTCCTGACTCCTGATGGCCAACTAATATCAACCATATAACAAACAAATTACTCACTCATTAGTGATCATGTTGCAGATTTTTAATTTTGAAAACTCTAGCATGTGCTTCTTTTAATAAAGATAATTATATTTGGTGAAAAAAATTACTCTTGTGAAAGTAGATAACACGTCTTCATTACTGATGCTATGGATACTGCTACTGCCCCTACTTTAAGACAATATAATATCATCTCCTCTATTCTGACTGAAATTATTCCATTCAATTCGGATTGTTCTTAAATTAACTTTCGAGTGTGTTGTACAACCTTTGCTCAATCCTAACTTCTAATCAAATTTATTTTATCCTCT
Organism: Oncopeltus fasciatus; assembly: GCA_000696205.2. Taxonomy (NCBI): domain Eukaryota; kingdom Metazoa; phylum Arthropoda; class Insecta; order Hemiptera; family Lygaeidae; genus Oncopeltus; species Oncopeltus fasciatus. The sequence goes on from KZ809383.1 coordinate 76,628, forward strand.
ATCTATTTGATAAGATCTTTTGTTCTGAATGTTTTATTGTTTTCAGTGACCCTTTTATTCAGCCCATGTCATTTCTATCGAGTTGAAAAAAACTCAATATACTATTTTATGACAATATGACTATTTTATACAATAAAAACTATTGTATGGAGATAGTCAAATGATCTTATGTTCATGTCTTTCTGCAATATTGTTAATATCGTAGACAGGGAACCTTGGTGAATATGTTTTGGCAATTTTTAGCAAATCCTCTTTATACATAGCCAAATTAAATTTAATATTCTTTATTATCAGCCAACGAGCTTTAAACCGGCTAGGGTGATTTTGATGAAATTTTCAGGGAATCCTCAGAATATTCTGGCAGGTGACACTGTGAAGTCTGATTTTTGATTTTTGGTCTGCTGGCGGAGGGGCGTTTAGGTAGGTAGGTAGGATCGGGTTTAGGGGCGATTAACCCTTAGATTATTATGCCTGGAGGGGCGTTTAGATGAAGTAATAAATAAATATAATTTCCAATTTGCCTTAAATACATGTGTTTCTTTTTTGATTGAGCCCATATCTACACCATATGTAAATTATTCTGTGAAAAAACTTTATGATAGGTATTCCATGAGTTTATTTGAAGGCTGTAAATTTTGTTAAAAGCTCTATTTAAATCGTGTGATAATACAACACTGATGTTTGCTTGGTGTCAGCAACACTCTAAAAAAAAAATTTTTTTTGGCAAAACGAAGTTTGCCGGGTCCGCTAGTTTGATTATAAATAAACCTGTCCTTAAAAGCAAGATGGTTTATTTAATCGTGGTAATTCTCCTTGTGTTTTTTCCATTAAAAAACAGCTAGGCACTCAGGGCAAACAAAACTCTCTATGAAGTTAAAGAAGTTATCTATAGATTCTGTTACTGTTGTCCTTATTGCTGCATCATATTCAAAAGCACAGTTTTGAATATCAAGAATTAACTCATATTCATCTTAACAACATTATCTTTTCAATGGGCACAAGAATAATTTTTTGTTACAAATTTTTCCCACTTGGAATATTTTCAATCCCTTTTGTTTATAAATAAAGCTCAATGTAGAGGTACCTCCAGTAAATAGCCTTGCATCCCAGAATGAAACCAGAAGCTTCTTCATTGTCGGGAATTCCCTTTCTTCCTAATAGAAATAAATATGCCTTTTTATTTTACTTGAAATGAATCAATTCTAATTTTGGGCTTGGTTTGGATTTTTATTTCCTTGGAAAATGAAATTGCTGGTTTCCTGCTAAAAAATCCTTCTTTCTTTTGGGTTTCTTAAAACCATCTGTTTGGATATTTCTGTAGCTATAACTGTCCTTGTGACAGCCTATTCAGAAGGAATAAGTGATGCACTGAGTATTTTTTTTCTTCTTGAAATAATTTAGCACATTGACTACCTCCTCACATGTGTTTGATTTGAGAACAAGACAAATCTGTCAACTACTTCTCCTCTATGTCACTACTTCTCTATATATATATATATATANCTTTTTGCATTATTAATGGCTATTATCGGCCGATGAGAAGGGGGGATAAAAAAGATCAAAATAAAAACTAAAAAATACATAGAACAAAACAGACACCATATACAAGTACTCTTATTTCTATACACCTTTAGTGTAGCATGGGAAATCTATGTAGATTACTCAGATCCTGCATGTTTTTCTTAATAAAATTAGCCATGTTGCTTTTAAATGCAAAAAGAAAGATTGATTATTTTGCCCTAATAAGACCAATAAGAGTGGCAGTTTGAAAGTTCAAAAATTAATTATAATGCTGAGGAATTTGCTTAGTTTACTCAGTTTAACAGTAATATTTTGCGAAAAATTTCCAACAAAATTTTTTATTTATTTTGGGAAGGTGCCTTTTCTAATTATTCATCGATATTTAATTCTTAGAGCTTATTATGCTTTAATATTTGACATTTTTTTTCTTAACTTTATTTAATATATACTTCAGTTATTTGTTTTTCTGGTTCCCTATTTATTAGCTGAATAGATGTTTTAATGGTTGTTTTCCAGAACAAGAGAAAAGCTGCTAGAACTAGAAAGTTCTTAATAGTTGAAGGAATTTATATGAAAACTGGTCAAATATGCCCTCTTCCGGAGCTTATAAATCTGAGAAAAAGGTATCAACTTCGTATTTTCATTGATGAAAGTGTATCATTTGGTACTCTTGGACATTGTGGCAGAGGAGTTACTGAACACTTCAATATACCAGTAAGTGTGTTTTCTCTTTTATTTTTTGATTTTACTCTTCTTTGTATATATGAGGAATAAAATTACTTGGTTTAAATAAATCCTGTTGGTAGGGACTGGTTTTCTAATAAAACGAATTTAATGTCAGTTTATTTAGTTATTTGATCAGGGCTACCACAGTCAAATAAAATATTAAGCATGTAGGATAACATTCATTATCTTTAAAAAAAAAAAAAAAAAAAAAAAGTTGAGGCCATGGGCCCATATCAGTGGTACCATACCATGGAACTTTTAATAATAATTGAGATCTTTGTAATGTAATTTACAATAAAATAAAAAAATATAAAAAAATTTGGCTATGGCGAGTCCTGGTGGGATTTGGGCCCATATATTGCAAAAATCAGCATATCTGGCTAGTAATAAGAAAATGTCGGTTCAAATCCTGCCATGGTCTAAACTAGTTTTATTTAAAAATAATAAATGTAAATTGTATCAAGAAAATCTCAATTATTATTATATGCATATCTATATATGTATATCTATGACATTTTCATAATTTTTCATTATTGCTGATAGGTTTTCATCTTTTTATGTTAATAGGAATACTACTTTTTTTCTTCTTCTTCAATAAATAAATAATATATATGTGTGTGTGTAAAATAAATATTGCTACTTTTTAAGTCATTTTTGAATAATGTTTCAGTAATCTATTGTTTGCTAAAAAGAGATGCCATCTAAACTCAAACATTAGAATAACACAGACAGAAAAAATATTAAAGATAAATTCATAAAATAACATTAACCAAACTCCATTGATGCTACTTTTCAATTTAACTCTGTAATTAGCACCCTTTGTAAGCACATGATTCATTTATGTAGTCCTAAAGTGTGTCTCCCACTTGGTTGAAAGAAAAATAAATTATAGCTTTACTAGTTAATGAAGATAAAATTTTTGGTAAAATGAGAAAAATTAAAAATATAAGAGTATCAAATAACAAACAGACTATTACCAATGCTATAAGCCAGCTACTGTGGGGTTAGAAGTCTTCTCTCCCTCTAATCAAACTATTCCCTTTTCCACTCTTACCTCATCTCTCCTTCCCCTGTGACCCCCTCCCCCCTTCTCTACTCCTCTCTCTAGTGCAGTATGCCTGGAACCGAGGTTTGAAACTCAACTACCTAACTTCTTCTCTCACCACATCAGAAGAAATTTGGACACAGTCCTAATAAATAAAGAGAGATAGCAGGAATCTTAAGAACCTGGCATTCCCTCTTCATTACTCAATACAGGTAAGAAAAATGATTGCAAAATTGATTCTGTCTGTTATCTATTATATAATTATATAGATAGCAGGCCTAAGATTACTTATTGTGTTTTTTTATTATACTAAAGAATATAAAGGTGAGATAACTGTGTAATTTCTGTTATGGGCTTCAAGGCATGTTGCAATCAAAGGCAATGGACTAGCAGGCAAAGCTGCCAAATCAAATAGTTGCTCTGCTAAAATATCTGGTATCTGGAATGTCTTGTTGTTCTCTTTAAGACCTAGATTTTATAAATATTATTTAATTTGTGGTATTTAATCCCACGTAATTTTAGATAATTTTTATTCTGTTCCCTTGCACTAAAAATTATTTAAGACCTAGAATGAAAACCTGTCTAACAAACTAAAAACTATAGAACATTAAATGGTGACACTCATTTAGAAGGGAAGAAGAAGAATACTGTGTCCAATATGGGTGTCCAATATCACTTACATATTGAACACAATAAAACTAATTTTTGATTATCTCATAATAAAATAACTGAATGAACGATTTACTCCTCCCCCCGCCCTCTAAGTCTAAGGTTTGTACCATTCTGCTGAGGGTGCTTCCTATTTTTCAGACTTAAGACAATATAAAGGGGTACTTCATTCTTTGTTTTACTCTTTACTGTTGTAATGTTTACTTAATCATTCCTACTTATCTTGTTCAGTAACATTGATCTAACAAGGCTATGTTATTTATTTTTCTCTCATAAAATTGATTGTCGTTATCCTTCAAAACTATCGAAAATATTTTATGAAACTTATACAGTACCTTTTTTTAATAACCTTTATTTACATATTACATTCTGATAAAAATAAATAAAAACATTTTGTAATTTGATGAATTAATTATTCAAAATAATACTATATTTTAAAAGAAAATTTTAAAAAAATTGTTAGATAAAACTTAATGGAATTTTTTCTTAAATTCACTCCTAATTTTCCCATTTTTTTCCCCTTCAACTGCCAGTCATTAGTAAAACTTACCAGATTATTATAAATAGAAGTGTATTATTTACGCCAGATTTTATATACAAGCATTTCATATTAAATTCAAAAATCTAACTGTCCTAGACCAGGTTAGTGTCCTGGCTGGGACAGCTAGATTTTTTATTTTGTTCCCTTGCACTAAAAATTGTTAAAATTTACGTGGAATTAAATACCAAAAAAAAATATTTATAAAATATTGACCTTTGTATTTTAAAAGTTTTACTCTTTTGAATTTCTTGATACCTACCATACTCTTGATTCCTGGATTATTCTGAGTGTTCATTGATTTTTAGATTATAGATGTAGACTTAATTATGGCTTCAATGGAATGTGCACTTTCCTCAGTTGGAGGTTTTTGCGTAGGATCTTCCTTTATAGTTGAACATCAGAGACTCTCTGGGTTAGGTAAGTTTCTCAAATAAATAATAGGTTAATATCTCTAAAATTTTAGTATTCCTCTTACTATTTAAATGCTTTCATTATATTTTAAGTTTATATTCATTATTCATTGAAGACATTTTTAATATTTTGAATGACATCTATGTTCTTAAATTTTGAATTATCACTGTGCAGTTCAATAAAACTCTTTCAAGTTTCTTTCTTTGTAGAGTTCCTAATAGAAAATGCACTTAAGAGTTTATTTCTAAAGTATCTTTTTTAAATATTTAAAAGATAGCACAAATAGGAAAGGGCTCAATAAGAATATTCTTCTTATGGTTTGTTATACATTGATGATCTACTTCTACTTCTTTTTTAGACTATACTTCTACAGTAAGAAAAGTTTTCACACCTTTAAAGATAAATTGTATGCTTTATTCCTTAATTGTAGAGTCTTAATAAACAAGAATCCTTATTTTCAAAATACCCTACTACTATAATTACAAAGGATTATTGGGGCACCAGTCCTGCTTCATCTGTTAGATCTATTAATTTCTCTGCTTGTTCATTCACTCTATTGTCCAAGTAGTCTTATTATCATTTGATTCATCTCTCCAATTGTTCAGTGTCTCGAACATGGACATGAACTCTTAAACCAAGAACTCTTAAACCCAGTCATGGAAATGTGAACTTAGGGACAAGACGTCCTCTCTCATCTTCATGATAGCCCTGAAGATGGCTTGCAATGTAAGCCAAAACGTTGGCAGATAATCCTTTATTAAAAAATACATTTTTTAAATTTGTGTTTTTTGGATCTACCTTGACCGAACCCCAACTAAAATCATCT
>KZ809384.1:34535-56889 GCA_000696205.2 Oncopeltus fasciatus
GATGTGGGATTAATATTAAAAATATAATAAAAATAAATATTTAATTAAATTACATTAGGTGTAAACAATATAATAAATTTTTTAACTTTAATTGTATAAGTTTTATTCAAACTCAATCAATCCAACTTGTTCAATTTGCAAATGCTTGTTTTCTTTCTTTTTTTTTTTAATATTATGATATTTTTTTCTATTGTGATATAGTTACAAAAGTTGTTCAACACCACTTCAAATTAGCTGGAATGTATCTTCAGCTGGTGTACCTATAGTTTTCTAAATAAGATTACACATATGAATCATAATCCCAGAAATTATTTTGTCATGCTTCTAGAAATCAGTTTTATACATATTTAAAAAAATCAAGCCAATGGTTTTACTAATTTTTATTTGAAATGCAATTCCTTCTTCTTTTACACATTAACATAAAATCTGTAGTGTCAAAATAGTCAATTAGTTAAACCTTTCTTTGCAAATTAATGTGATTAACTCTACTTGACATATAGAATAAGATTTTATGTTAAGACAAAAGTGTTAAAACAAATGTGAATCTGTAGTTCAGATGTTTAAGAAAATTTTTTAATACAATGGATACACGTTTGTTTTTGCCATTAATATTAATTCTTCATAAGTCTCATAATAATTTGCAGTCTCTAAATAGTACTACTGAATAAAGAAAATGAAGATTCACAATGATTAGAGGTCTGATGGTTGAACTGGTGATAACTGCGATTCGAGAAGAGTTTGGGAGCAATATTATTTTATGAAGAAAAAAATTTTAATTCATAATTCTTTTAGTTTCATGATTCTATTGTACAGAAATAGAATGATAAAATACCATCAAAATTGTTAAATGTGAAATTATTAGAAATGCATAAAAGTCTTTCAAGAGTTTTTAACTTCACTCTTAAGAATTAGACAGTATTCTCTTTTGAAAAAAATGAGGGTTACATTTTGATTTTATATACTATTTCTTTGAGAGTGGTGTCACTGGTCACCTTCTCTCCTCAAGTGATTATCATTAATGTTTTTTTTGTTTTTTTAACAGAATGTATTATGTAAATAAAGGTTTAAAAAAAATATACTATTTCAAATGAATTGGGCTGTCCATTTTGATAAAAAGGTTAGCTAAATTTTGTACAATACTTGAATATGATGGAACAACTTCCATAAATTTTGACTGAGTTTTTAGTATCTTAATTTGTCCATAGTTGACTATTATATCTCTTCTTGTGAGCCTGACATGTTCCAGAGATTATCACCCAAAATATGTGTTGATGAGGATACATTTTATTGTTTTCTTATTTTCCTCGTATGCTATTTGTTTTAAGAAAATATCAATTTTCCATAATATTTGCAAAATGGTTAATTAAAACAATGATGACAATTAATTTCTTATTCCAAAAAATGAAAAAGTTTAATATGTTATTCAATTACTATTGTTTGTCAGAATTATATATATATATTTTTTTTCTCATAATACGAGCCAGTATTATTTTTTTTTTCAATCTAAAGCCTGAGAGAATGGAATTATGTAGTTTTCTCACCAAAACTTTATTTTACATTTTTTTTTAATAGGAAAAAACATAAATGATTCTCCTTGGACCTCAAATGTTTGTGAATGTAATACATTTTTAAAATTTCATCTAAGTTACTGCAGAGCTACAGAGTCCATTTGGATTATATTTTTTTTTCTTTAACTTCTTTCATTGTACTTATAATTTTCTTAAGGCATTTCTGTATCGATGGAATTCTTGAGCTTCAATTACTATAGGCTGTTTATATAAATAAGATAAGAATTTAATATTTACATATACTTATTATATAATAAATTATAGTTGTTAAGATAAATGTCAAACTATGTTATCAATATCACTCTTTTTCTCTACTCTCAAAGTTTCTGCTTGGCTAGTCTTTTATACCAATGTACTTATGTAGTTTGGTCAATGATTCAAAGGCTTATTATTTTATTTTTTTTTCACACATTTGGTGTTATTCATGAGAAACCAGAAAAAATCAGATATTAAGTTTATTTTTGAATATTAAAATTTTAGTGGTAAAATTAAGTATATCAACAAGTCTGCCAGCTATAATTGTATTTTACAATATCAAAGCCATAATTTATTACTCTTTCAACAGGCAAAAATTTTCAATATACCATTATTATAATAATTTTATCTATATTTTTTATACCCATCTGTGTTCAGGTTAGGCAATAACAGTTGGACAAAATGGTCCCACACAAACATGATTAGACTTTTTAGTGAATGCAATCAAATCCATTCTCTCTGTTTTTAATCCTAAAGGTAGTCTCTAACCATCTTGACCTAATCAGTCATCCACCTGCTATAAGGTTCTCTCCCTGGCTGATTTTATATGTTTGTCTAAAAATATTCTGTTTTATTATTTTTAACTTGGTAGATTTTAGTAAATTTCAAAGAAATGTAGATTTTGATGATCTCATGACCAAATTTAGAATATTCTTTTTATATCTTCTCCAATCCTGGCTAGTTTACAAAAATGACAGTCACTAAAATATACATACACACAGACACACACACCAGTATTATATATATATATATATAAAGCCGANAAGAGAAAAAATTACTATCAGTAAGATTTTAGGGAGATTTTACTCATAGTAATTTATTTTCTTTTTGTGTGTTCACTACACTTTTTCTCCTACCTGTTCTTATTTATTATATATGTTGCAACCATACATATATATATAATATGTATATATGTCACAGTTTTTAGTTTCTTTTTTCATCAAATTTTTGCAAAACCTTTTGCAACCCATTGTATGAGTTTATAAACGACTAATATCATTCGTTAAAAGGAGGGTTTAGAGGGAGACCAAAATTTAAAATCTCAATATCTTTATTATTATTAGCATTACAAAAAAAAAATTAAATCACAATAGGTTTAAAATTTAATTTTATAACATTTATATTCAATGATGATATTAAATATGTAAATACAAGAGTTGATTTGGCTCTACTTTCAAAATATATAAACTAAATTTAATATTTGGGCTTAATTTTGCATATAGTTTAACAAAACTATTTTTGGTAGAATTCAAATGGGGGAGGGTTAGTTTACTGGGTTAACTAATTGAATAATATCAATATCTTCATGATTATTTTTACTATGAAACAAAATACATACAAAATTTCATTTTCAACATTTACGTTTCATAACATTTTTACAAAAAGCACTAAAAAAGAAGGACATTTAAAAATGATCAAGGGTGATTTAAGGCTATTATTGTCATTTATGTACTTCTTAATGAATGATGATAATTTGCTTAGTTTACCCTGTTCCTGTGTATTATACATATTTCTTACTTTTTTTTAAATTTGATGAGAAACAAAATGATGATAAAATGATCAAATTTGGAATTTAAAGGAATTATTATTCTATAACTAACAGAAAAAAAATTGTGCGCTCCATTAGAGAATTAAAATTATTCTCAACAGAAATAATGGAATATATTGTGGATCTTCAAAATTAATGATCCAGAACATACTGATAACACAATAAATGCTTGCCCCCTACGATGGTATTAAGATTCTTCAAAGTGGAGAATCCTCTTGCATAAGACTTTTCTTTTCTTTACTATTTACTGAGGAATGAAAAACAATTACTAATATGTTTATAAAGTGGCAAACAAAGTCATAATAATATTAGAATAGTATATTTTTTTTCTCTAAACAAACTTATTTTTAGTATCCAAATCTTCAAATTAATATAGAATCACTTTTTAAGTGATATTAAACTATTTATAGCCATGAATATGACCAAACATCTTCACAACATTTTTGATAGTTTTGATATCAACAATTTATTTACTGAACATTTTTATTTTTTTCAGTTTTGATATCACTAAGTAATTTGCAATAAATGTGTTAATGTGAAATTATTTCTAGTTTCTTATATATGTAAGTAAGGTTATAGTTAAGGATTTGGAATTTTTTTAAATTTTTTCTATAAAGAGCATGTGATTCTAAAAACTATTTAATCTTCTTCATTGCATACTTTTTAAATGCATTGTTAACACATATATATTTTTTCTATATCTATTATATATATCCTGATATGGCCTCAGTTTAATTTTTTTATATTCATCAATAAAAATAAAAATAGAAACTCAAAGCAATTAAATACAAATTACTTTATATCACAATCACTGCATATCCTTCAAAATATGTGCATTTTAAATTTTATTTTTGTTAATAAATCAATCAATCATTGAGGACATATCATTTACACAAAATTATTTTTAATGGATATCTTGAAATATTTTCATACAAATGTGAAATTGTATTTGAGAGAAAGGGTATTTCAGCCTTGAAATTACTGACATTGTGCTGTAAAACATCGCATTTCTAGAAATTTTATCTTTTGTATTTTCAAATTTATCTGTTCATTAATTAAAACAAACATTTTCTAAGCGTTGTTAAAAGATTGATGGTACTTTAAAAGCACAAGTCACCACTGAATTAAATTTAATCAGTCATTGAATACTGAATACTCTCGTTTAAGTTATCACACAAACGAGTTTAATCAACACTTATTTATCCCTATAAAAAAAAGTTGTGTTTTTAACAAACCCTTTACTTATAAATAAGAAGGAAATTAATAGTTGATGAAGAACTGGCTTTTTTTCTATTTAAATTCAAATTTCATACAAATTATTCCAAATAGTGAAGCCGGCATACAGACTAAAACACTTTAACAAATCTAAATTGTATTGTCATCCACATTTACCTACTGGGCTGCAGTGGTTATGTCACCCTCTCCAAAAATAAAACCAAACTAAAATTTTGAGTTAACATAATGCCCCAAAACTTTAGGGCCTTTCTGGCAGCTTTAAAATAGCTGTCATCAAATGGGAACCAATATGGAGATAAATTTATATTCATGTCCAGTAATAGGTTGTCAGAGGTAAATTAATTAGCCTATAAAAAATCGTTCCCTGCCTTCATATAAAGATTTTGTCTATGTTATTATTGGACTTTTATTTAGTTTAAATTTTAATATTTATTTTGGGCAGTATATTAATTTGTTTTCAAAATCATATTTAATTTTAAAGACTATTTAATATATATTATTAATTATTTTTCTTTACTTATACTATTCATTTCAATTTTATTTATTAAAAAAAAAGTACATTATCTTGAAAAAAAAAAAAAAGAAGAACCTTTAGCCAGGTATGTAATATTTGTCACAATAACTGTGATATCACACTTGAATTATCAGTGTTAATTAAAAGCATATTAAGGCAGGAAGTATTTTTTAAATAAAAGAATAAGAAAATTTTAAACTCATTATTAACTTTTATAGCTTATTTCATTAAATATTAGGGGCTACAATAAAATTAGTATTTTAATAAGTTTTTTTCTGTGGATTTTTATCATTACCTCTCTCTATAACCCTTTACATTAACTCTGGGACAGCTGAATAAGATTATTGAAAATATCTTATATAATGTAATTGTTAGAGTCATAGAAGGTATACTTTATTCATTAATCAACTAACTGAAATTTATTATTCCAGACAAAAAGAAATTCAGAGAAGTCTTAAAAGAATAATTAATTATAATTTATTNATAAAAAAATTTTGTATTATTTTCTAAAAAGTTGTCAGAAGAGTATGAATAAAATTTTATTCATATTTTAGATATTTATAGATTTATTTTTAGAGATTTATTTGCGACTTGGGATAACAGGTAATAAGTACATATGATTTATGAATAAAACTAATTATTCAGACAACAATATTGAATATTTTTTTAAAAATTCAATTTTTCTGTGATAATAATTTAACTGATACATTTAAACCAAAATTGAATCACTAAGCACAACCATATTTATAAAGATATAGTTAAGAGTGTAAATGTTTATTTAACTTACTTGTCTAAACATTTATTTTATTTTATAAACTCTACACAAATGAGAAATTCTTCACTTCACAACAATATTTGGCCTCTTAGTAATAGTATTTAGCTCGCTCTTTCTCTATTATCTCTTTCTCTTTTTCTCCTCTAGCCTATATTTATACTTTCCTCTTACATTAATATATAAATGATTCCAGTAAAAGAGCAACCTGCTAGTGATAAGTAAAATTATTCATTGTGGATGTTGTGTGTAAGTTAACTGTACCTACACAATTAGCATGATTTATATAGGGTTGTTGTAGCTAGTAGTAATGTTCCTTAAATTAAAATATTTTTCCGTTTAATTATTATTATCAAATATTCATAAGTGACAATTTAAAGTGTCCAGTATCCTCATAGGCCTAATAAGATTAATGTTGTCTGTGTGGAAGAAAAGTTGTAAGTTTTTACAATAAAAATTGCAGCTTTGTTGCTCGTTGCTAGTAAGCTAAGTAATTGTTATATAAATAAAATATTGTGTATTATAAATATGTTTGTGAATAAAAATATAAATTATATTTGAGGGGAACAATTTGATATCCCATTGTAAAAAAAAAAGAAAAAAGTGGCATTGTTTTAAAGTGTAATCATTTTTAAAGATTAAATTAACATTAAATAACCTTATATAAAAAGCATTCCTAATTATATTCAAAAACAATTAAATTAGCTAAGTGAACTTTTACCAAGTATTTATTAAAGGGAACAATTTGATTTCTTTATTTTACTATAAAGATTTTAATTTACAAAATTATTTAGTACCTGTGACTTTTATATTCTAAAAATATTATGTTGGAATGTATTATGCTATTTAAATAAATGTTATAAGCTTTTATGTACCTTATATTTTTCTTTACTGGTTTTTCATTTAGCACTTTGGTATAAACCACAACCTTTATTTCATCCATTATATGCAAATTCTTTTTTAAAAATCAAATGTACCAAATGATATAATAGAGGGTAGTATTTCTATCAACTCGTTTCAACAGGGACTACTGATCTCCAATGTCCAACTCTAGTCCTAATATGCCTATTATTATAGTCAATGGCACTTGGCCTCACTTTCTGTGAGATTATTTTTCACCTAGCCTCACTGGACCAATATACTTCAGTATTTTTTTTATATAAATAAAAGTAAGCCCAGTTCACTAAACGGGACTATTGACACACTGTTTGCAGCTTTATTTGTGATTAAAATTTTTCTTTTGAAACACTAGAGATTTTTTTTCTTAGAATATCTATAAGGAGTAAATTCATTTTACATTTATGTCCAGTGCAGGCAGTATTATGGTCTATATTTTATATGCATATATTTTGTCAGAAATTGATGATCTTGTACATACTTCTCTACTCATGTATGATATTCTTAGAATAGAGCCATCTGCATAATACCTATGCTGAGTCAATTTGTTATAGTGACCCAGGAATGGTTTTTATTAGTTATCTCGCTTCCTTCAGTATACATTAAATCAATTGATGCGAGATACCCTGCCTTCAATCAGGAAACACAAAAACGAGCAGTCTGAATTTAGTATTCCTGAATTTAATAATATGTCAATGACATGTGCTGCACTTGAGTTTGAAGTTGCCAATTTGGAGTTCTTTTATCAATACTATTAAGCTTTGGAAAATATATCGACCTGTAAGTGGTTAAGGGTGACTAGAGAATCTAAAAAATAACTAACTGAATGAGAAATATGGATTTTGCAATTAATCCACTAAGTAAAAATTTATAAAAATATAAGGTTGGTAAAAAACTATAAACTAATAAACTAAGGATGGAGGCAGCAGAATGCCAAAAAGGATTCTACTACTAGAAGAAGAGGCAATGAATCCAGGATATTGAGAATAACTTGGCAGTGTAAGAAACAGGAGGACAAAAGCATGTGTAGTGAGAAATGATTCAATACTTTCAGAAAAGCCAAAGCCCAACCTGGACTGTAGAGCTACATAGGCTTGCTTGATGTCTAAAAATATATGGTACAGGTTAATGTTTTAATATGTTTTCTCGAGCATTATGTCACAGTGAAAATGTTACAATTGATGCCAACTGAATCCACATTATGCTAAACATACCACTTAAGCAGTTAATAAGCAGATTTATATGTGAAAAATGCTCTTAGCTATCGTGATATGACTTTTTTTAAATTATTTAATCTTTCACTGATCCATCTTAGCAAAAGCAAAACATAAGCTCCTCCAATACATACACATTTGCTAGTAAGAGCTCTAATTAGTCTCTATTAATAGCTGAAATTGGTCAAGGGGAAAGGGAGTTTAAATAGGAAACAAATTAAATAATCAATATCTTTGTTATTGATATAATTGAAAACAAATGTATGCAATAATATGTGAAATGTAGTTTCTAAAGATATGCCAAATAACTCTTCAAAAAAATGAATATTTAAGAAAATATATAAGAATGTAACTTTGTGGTTCAGTTATGCTCACTTATTCACGAGATAAAAACAAAAAAATTTATTAGACTTTCCTTGCTAAACATGCATAGAAAGAATTCATTTTTGAATCTAATTGAAAGGGCTTTAAAAAAACAACTAAATTAATATTTTTGGATACCTTCATTATTACTGGTATTATAACAAAAGTTTATAAAACATAGTAGGTGGTAAATTATATTTTTCTAATCTTCTTGTTCAATACAATTTTATAGAAAAATGCATTTTAATTGGATATTTAAAAATGTAATAACAAATAAGCTCTTTCCTCCTGAACTGACTTGGGTCAGCCACACTGATCTTTTACTCTAAATGTATTCTCTCCAAATTAGACATTCTCACTTATTTGCTATGCTGCCCCTGTGTGATGGATTTATATATTGACCCTTCCTTAGTTAGAAGGCAGTGTGAGATCTTTTAGTTGGAGAGAAAAGGGTAGATAGATTTTTTTAAATAAATGTGCTAAGAATTGTGGGAGGTACTGTATTTAAATGTGTGAGGCTACTTCCTCCTGCCCCTTTGAAAAAGAGGTTAGCCAGCCTCTAGCCCCTTTCTGTTCGTAAAAAAAGAAAGGAGACCTGGCAAAAGCTAAAAAATCCTTTTAACATCTTATTCAGACAACTACTATTTAGTAAATTATTTTGATTTCTTCTATCTTGTATTCCCAAATCCTTTCTGGCATATGCCCTTCTTCTTTCTAACAAAGGCCTAATAATAAAACACTATACTTTATATCTTACCTACACCACAACATTAAGCAGACTCATATATACATAAATAGATTCCTGCTTTGTGTCCATTATGTATTTTGATCTCTTCATATTTTTTTTATTTTGGCCCGGGTTCTGCTTTTCAACTCATACTGCACTATCAGGTCAAGTATTATTGATTTTACAGTCTTTCGGAAAATTGGCTATGTCAAAATAACTTAATTCTATCAGAATCCACAGTGCAAGTCATGCCAGGGGAAGCTCTAGCCATAGAGCTCTAGACATAATTTTAAAAGTAATAATAACAAAAAGTTCTGGAGTGAACATATTAAAACCAAACGACAAGAACTTGACAGACGTCACGGACTCTTATACAGTCTTATAAATAGGCGCTCACAGCTCACAATAGAAAACAAACTGACCATCTACAAGGCCAGAATACGACCAATCTAGACCTACGGTGCAGAACTGTGGGGTGCTGCTAAACCTTCCAATATCCAACCAATAAAATCCTTTCAGTCCAAAATGCTCAGAATAATTGTTAACGCTCCATATTATGTATCCAACTTACCATTTATCATGACTTTGATATTCCTTTCGTCGAAAGTCTCATCTCCTCCTGCTTCAAGCTCTTTAATAGTAAAGTCCTATGTCATCCATATCCATATGCCCAATCCTTGGTGTCGGACTACAATCCTCCCCGGTGACTAAAACGGAGATGGCCTCGCAACTGGGGCAATATGGGTTTTAATGCCTAAACTTAGGAATGGAGGATAGGCCCCTTCTCCCAGCACAGTGATATTTACTTATTTATTTTATTGTTATTTTTTTTTCTATTGTAACTTTTCAATGTCATCAAATTACAAGATGTTAATAACAGAATGTAATAAATAAAGATTTATTAATTAAAAAAAGGATTTAGCTAAAGATTGAAAAACAATTTTTCGTATGAAGTGGCTATCCCATTCCAGGTTTTGACTTAATTTTGAAAAATGAGTAATGAGCCTGGTTAATGTTGCTGTGAATATGAATAATGAAAAGCATGTTTAATATATATATATATATTGATGATTTTGTTGTTTTTAATTGAGAAATCCGGTTTAACTTCACACCTTTTAGCAGATAGCAGACTACCTGTAAATCTAAAATATTGCTTTAAACACCTTCATACATTTCCTCATTCTTCTATTCTGACTTGGAAGTATCCTATACTTTCTTTATGCAATTAATTGATTATTAAATTCACCCAGTCCTTTAAGTGAACTTCTAGTTCCATATTTCCTCACCAGGGAGTGCTGTAGTTGCAGCACTTGTTTACCAGTGAAAGGTTAGAAATAATCTCTTCTGAAAGAGGACTGGCATTACTATGATGTTGCCCTGGGTGTGGAAAAGGTTGAATATCCTCTGGATTGATGAGATAAATCACTGTACTAGAGTCAAGTCACCTAAGGTACAGGTTTAAACCCCTAAAAAAATTACATGACTTCCAGGATTAGCAAGAGTTAAGAGCATTATAGCAGGAGTCGGTTGACTACAGCTACCCTTATGTCCTATAAACGCCGGTCATGGCTCACCGGTTACTTCATCTGTAATGCTCCTTGGAGCACAGCATGCGGAGTCAAACTGTCACCCGCACATACCTACTGGTAAAAGTGCCGCTATAGGTGGTGCACAAATTACACTCACACCACCATAGCACACGGACTGCTATTTAATAGCAAAATTCTGTATCGTTCTTAATAAATGAGGCAGCAGTAAAAAAAAAACTCGACGGACAATCCCCGCAGTCGGTCTTGGGCTGACNAAAAAAAAATAGATAAAATAAAATAATAATAAAAATAACGGCTACCCTTTCGCCTATGTGACAGGTATGTGTGGTGAACCTCATTATACCTATGGTCAAATTTTCAAACAAACAAATTTTCTAGCTATTTTTTTAAATTACTAGCTGCTCTGTTTCTTATCTATCCTCATGACATAGTAATTTTGTTTTGAAGATGGCTTACAAAGTGTAGAAAAATGCACATTCAGAAGAAATATGTGTTTCTTATCGACATTTATACCAAACTGGGATTACATCTTCAGTTGTTTATCTCCATGGTCAACAACTTCTCCGTTTGTAAATATCTTTCTTAATGCCAGAATTATGAAAAAAATTTAAAATTTAACAAGTATAAAATTAACTTTTCTAATATTTATGTTCTATGATATTTTTACAGAAGGTTTCTTATAATAAGAAAGAAATTTAAGAACGAATTGGCAATTAAGCCACAACTTACCTCCTGATTACACAGGTAACATTACCTTATCCCTTAATTACTGTTTTTCACATCTAAGATTAGATTTATCATTTCTATCTGCTCAAAAATGTATAGGTCCTGCTCAAAAATGTATTTTTAAATTTTATGAAGTCAATCTTGACTAGTTTTGGTGACAAAAAAATTTCTGTAAAACATACTTTTCAGAAAAAAGTTATGTAAATAATTAAAAAATCTTATTTTAAATAAATTAAGTTCTTTTGATTTTTTTGCATCAGTATTATTTTTTAGTTCTAAAAACCTTGACCATCATTTTACTATTTGCTAAAATAACCTTAAATACTCAATTTTATCTCTTTAAAAATTGTGAATGCTAAAGATGTGTATAAATTCCAGCAGACCATTTATTTGATTCTCCTATGTAGGATTGGTAAAGATCTGTTGAAAACATAAATAGCTTGATTTTTTAATTGAAATCTGCCAGAGAAAGAATTCTGAAGGAATGTAGCTATAGTGTTTGTTCTGTCATGACAGAATTTTGAAAATTCTTTTCTTATTCATTTTTTTATAATTCTCTTATTTTTAAGAGTAAACATTGTCCCCTTAAAACCAATTAGAATCCAGCAACATTTTTTTTAAATTTCATAATACATAAATATACACACACAGCGTTTCTTCACTCTTTCTCTCACTATTTCCAACTCACAAACACACACATACGCATGCAGTCACATGCACACAAAACCCTGACCAATTAATTTTTGTTATTTGGATTCCAGTTGCACTAAAATGTGTAAATTCGTAAATTCTAAAATCTGTAAATTTAAATGCAAACACAATTATTTCACTTGTTATACACATTCCAAAGAATTATCATTGTCATAGAGTAATTGGTGGGAAAAATAATAAACATCAATCAGCTAAAAACACATTTTCTGTATCATATCATTACAAATATATTTAGAGGTTACATGATACAACTATTCTTATTTAATACTTTATTTTCAGATATTTTCTCACTTATTATCCTATCAGTTATAACCCTTTATACATCTGACTGTAGACACAGATCAACTTTAATAATAGTAATAAAAATAAAACAGGTAATCTACAATATTATAAGGTTTTTAGTTCCTTATTCAGGTAATAAATACAATATATTTAAATTTGTGTTTTAACCTAGTTATATATTTACAAAATAGGAGGACAAATCAAGTAGAGCCACATATCAAATATGCAATAAATTGTATCTCTATTAATTGTATGCTTTAATAAATGTACATTTTTTTTATTCTAGAAACTTAATACCTTAATTTTCTTAAATACTCACAGTTGGGAATTTGATTAAATGTCCATTTAGGTTGTTATAAATAATGTCCATTTGTTTAGTATAAATGTAAACGAACAATAAGATTTTGTCAACTTAAAATCATGGTAAATAACATTAAAGGCTTTTCAATTTTAAGGCCAGTGCCTCTTTCAATTGCGGCTCTAACTGACTTATACCAAAATAATTAATATAATCTAATGTTTCCAAAAGTTCCACCCAATAGAAGGAAGTTGTAATTAACCTTCTAAAGCCCCCATGCTAAAAAAAACAAAATAAATAAATACAGTTTATAGAATAAATAGATCAAAAATTGCTATAATATAAATGTACACTTAAATTATAAGTCTTAAACACAAGCATAATATTTTTCATGCACTAAGCAAACATAAAATAAATTGTTACTGGAACAAACAACAGCATCACAGACTTCAGAAGGGATAGCTTTACAAACCATGCCTCCCAGGTAAACTTAGAATAAATCACCGATCAATACTTAACATAGTAAAAAAAAAAAAAAAAATCCAGTTTTAAGGTTCATTATAAAAATTTTTCACATTAAAACTGAGAGTGAGTCCAATCAGTTTTAAAAAGCAGATAATTCTACAGACTAGATTGACTGTTTTCACTGCTTCATCATTTACAAAATTACTACAAACAAATAATACAAAATTTCAATCAGGATCATTGAGATATTTATAATGAAACACTTAATAATATATTATTTTACCATTTAAGAAGCAGGGAAAAATAATATACTAATGTGGACCCCTGGTATAAATGCCAACTTTAAAATTATACTAACTTTGAATAAAGATATTGCCTTCCTATTTAATTGTTTATTTTTAATTGGTATTATTCCTTTGTGTTATTCATTATCAGCTATCCAAATTATTGATTCGCACAGCATCCCTAAATCAAACACCTATACTGTCTGACATAGATGTAGAATGTAGATATTACAGAAAGGATGAAAATAGACTTATGCTTGGGGTATACAGACTTGACGTAGGAGTATAAGAAATTTTCTTATGGAAAGAGATATGAGGCCCCCAACAGTCTGAAGGAAAATGGTAGTCCTGACAGACAAAGTATGAAAGCAAGATCACAAATCAGATCACAATTGGGAAAGTAGAACATATATTTACTGCAGATAATTAATTGAAGTGATTTGAAGATGATAATCCAGAAAGATAAAAATTGTATGGAAGGGATTATTCAGAATAATAATAATCAAAAAAGTTTCATTTTCAAAAAGACTGATAGCAATACTGAAGTAATGAAACACCTTAAAAATTAAAGAAATAAATAGGAGGACACTATCTACCATGGAAACCTCAATTCTGCAATATCTATCCTATATCTCAAAATGTTTTAAATAAAAAATAATGTAAAAACTAACTGGCACTGGGGCGATTTAGCAACACATTTAAGTTGCAATAAGCAATTTACTAGTTTGGGATATTTCTGGTTCACTAGTAGAAAATACCATTAATATTTTTCCATGAATATTATTTTAAGGCTAAAATAAATTATAATAGGCTCAATTTTAAACAGAAGTCAAGCTGTTATAACCATCACAAATCAAATGTAAATTACTCAAAATTTATTTGTAAAAGATCAATTATTTTCAGCACACAACAAATCTGTATTTTTTGTTTAGCTCTTAGAGCTTTGAACAAGATAATAATAAATAATAAAAAAATTCACAGCTATGTCATGCACAATATTAGCTAACCATTGCCCTATCTAAAATTGTGTGACTGTCATTAGGGGAATTGCTGATTTCGAAACAAAACATGCTAAGAGTAACTGTGGGGAGATGAATATATAACAAGTACAAAAAATTATAAACAATAAATCAAATACAGATTAAGGACCTCTTTAACTGAAAAATGTTTGGTTTAATTCAATTCCATTAGGAATGTTTCAAGTAAAGTAACATAATTAGACAATTTAAACCACAATTAAAATAAAGACAAATTTCATAATTAAAAGCATTAAGTATTAGTGAGCTCTTTAAAAAAATCACTTAAAACGGTCAGCAAACGATCCCAAAATATGATATAATAAGAGAGGTTAAAGAACAGGATAAAAATCAGCATTCAACATCAATTAATATATGCTCTAATGCTCTGAACTAATGCATACACTTTCAAAACAGATGCATATTAATTACATATATAGGCGAGAAACAGAGATTACAACTATTGTTAAACATAACAAGTTGTATGTGACAGAGTATTATGAAGATTCACAATTCTAATGGATACTTGAAGTAAATAGTTAAATTTAATTTGTGACTTTATAGTTAAATCATTTTTAATTAACTTTTATTGTTAGATTTGAAAATTTTGAGTGATGTGAGTCCTTAAAATGATTTGTGTTTATTTAAATATATTAAGTGGGTATTAAGTTTTTATTTAAGAATTTTTTTTTTTTTTTAATCTGCATAATTTAACTATTTGTAAATCAAGTTGATGAAATGTATACATTGTGAGGTGTCATATTGAACCAAATGGGCTCCCAATAAACAATTTCTGATTCAAAAGAGCAATCTTTCAATTTCATTTAAAAGTGTCTAAGTTTAGGAATAATTATTAGTTAGAAGAGAGCCTAATAACTATTAATTATAAGTCTTCAACCTCTTTCTTATATCTATGGACAGCTACACAAAATAGAGAAATATTTTGATAAGAACTCAATTTTAAATTGACAAAAAAAGCTAATTTTGCTTTTATCTTATTTATTTATTTCAGAATAAATTTAGGAAGCAAATGTGTTAAAGTTACTGACTTAAGATTCCTTAAAACAGATAAATATTGGTCTCCAGCAACTTGCAGTAGCCAACTCTTGTGATGTCCAGGAAGATTAGCAATTATAAAAAAATGAACAAATTGCAATAAGATAAAGCTTTAAAAAAACCAAGCCAGGTGAAAGAAAATAGTATTTGAAATGGGAACAAAAACAAAAAAATCTTCAGGGTCTTAAATATGTCTAACAGTGCCTGTGGAAAATTTGTTTTTAATACTGCTTGCAGAAAGGATAATGCTTATAAACTTCAGACAAAAATAGTATAGATTGAGCATTTCATAGGCCAGATATATACAAACTTGTATGAGGTTTAATGACAATAGATTTTGAATCTTACACTATTAGGACGAGAAAGTTGGTTCATCAAGTCTCATTCTACCTGAGTTACAGTATATAATCACAAAGTTTATAATATAAAGGTACAGTATTTTTATGTAAAACCTCTCAAAACACATCTTTAGACTAATTTTATATATGACTGCTATACAAAAATAAAAGTTATATACCATATTTTTTAAAGTATTATAATAATATTTATGTTTCCTACTATAAAAACCTCAATCAGAGTTATGAAATGAGGTATATTTTAATATTAAACTTTCTAATATATGTGAAATCGGCCAAAATAATTATTATTGTATAATCTATTGATATTCATAAACAAAACACTTGAAATTGACTATCAAACACAATCAAGTGCTTGGTAATTTCTTAAGCTTAGTAAGATGACAAAACTTTCCTAAATCCCGCAGGTTTACTTAGCTGCCAACAACAAATAAGCACTTCCAAGTTACCCCACAAACTCTCAGTAAAAGAAGATCAGTATGGGTTGTTATACAATATAATATTCAGATAATATATTAAGATGGAGAAGAGCAGCATTTAAAAAAACCAAATAATAAGAACCTATTTGCATTTAATTTTTACATCATATACACATTATGTAGCAACCAAAAAGTTACAAATTGGCAAGGACCGGAAAAATATGGAGCCTATTTAAGCCACAAAAAGATTAGGAAGAACAAACCACAGGAAGGAACACAATTAAAAAACTTAGCAAATGGGGTCGATGGTATGGGACAGAGGGATAGACTGATTGCAGACAATATAGCACCGAATGTAAGACTACACGGATCAGAAGATAATGTTTGGCAATTAGTTTTAAAACAAGATATTACACAAACAAGCTTTGCACTCGGGGATATACACGCCTATTCATTCACAGAACCTATCACTACTATTAGTCAAATGGGAGCTGTATTTTGTAGAGTACAGATACATGAGGCGTGTAGTTCAGGCGGGTGTGGACTGGGGGGTAGATAATGTGTACGATACAGGGTTGGTTGTCACCTTAGGAGAGATCTTTGCTCCTAATTTACTTCTAAACACAAGGCTACAGTGTAATGACGCTAAGAGGATGGTATCAGATATCGTTACATCCTTCTTACGTCTGGTCCCCCCAGGAAGTTACGGCGTAATACAAGGAGGATTAGACCGATATATAGAGATAATCCCGCCCTTGAATCCTCAAGGGGAACCGAGAATGAGAGTGACACTGCCTTACATATAAGAAGCTAGCTCTTAAAGTTCTGCTTGCAATTGCGATGACTCTAACACAAGACCAGAATCTCCTTAGCTTGAGGGTAATGACAACAGCTTTTGTTGCGCTTATCCGCACAGGCAATAGTACACCCAATGTCATATGTAAGGTGACTGAGGGAGTGGGGGAGATATGGCATATTGAGATTACTGCAGTCAATGTGTCTAAAGCCTATTCAAAATACATAGACGATGCCATCATCTTTAGGCTTCTTCAGGATTAGAAGGCATGGGTTGCTCAAGATAATATCATCCTCCAGAATATGATCACACAGACCCAGTACCATGGTATGACCTCTTTGTTTTGTTGACCATTATCAATATATTCTTAGCATACCCTGACTGATATTAAGATGTGGGCTATCTGCAGAGTTCCAGTCATGGAAGTTAGCATATAACTTCATAGGCCCAAACCCATACCCTGGATTCAATACTGCCTTAATGAGACTTCATGGAGGGAACAAGTATTAACGTATTGCTGCAGCCTGTGTCACAGTGGTCTTATCATTTAATCCACAGGACCCCATTGCCACCTTCTCTCAAGCTAGAGGGCTTGCTCCCCCTGCAGGCACAATGGAGATTATCGACAAATATAGGAGGAGACATACAAGAGGTAATCTGATTCCCTTTATGCCAGAGACCATCAACAAGCTGAGGTATTTTATAGGAAGAGCGGATGAAATGGCTCAGCATAATGATATATCTGCAGCTAAGATGGCAGAATTCCATCCTAGAGGGATGCGATACAGATGTGAAATGGGGGAGTTGGAAATACCAGCTGCTATGGAGGAATATTTTGATGCAGTAGCACAGGCTGCGGATGCTGAAGGAGATAACCTTGTAGAGAGGCTATGGAACATATTGCAGCCACAGCCTCCTGTAGGACCTAATGTATTGTGAGATGCATGGCTGCGACCCTGCACATGCTCTCATGTTCGTACATTTCCTACTCCATCACCAGCATTACCACCTCCACCTCCTCCTCTTCCCCCAATGCCTCTGTTTCTACCTCCTGCGAAGCAAACCAGCCTGCTACAGCGAGTGAAAAATCAAGTCAAAGCTGCTAGGTCGCAGCCATCTGCTCATATAGATGAGCTGAAGTGCCTGATTCGATCAGGAGAAGCCCTGTCCCGATTGAAGTCTGTTAAGGAGAAAGAACAATTTTGACATATGATTAATGTCAAATTGTTTCAAAATGGTAATGTTATGTTATTGTCTTTACCAAAATCCTAATATTTAGTGCAGGACATTTTTTTTTAAATTTAATTATATCAAATATTTAACAGTTAAATAAAGCTCATTTACATATTAACAAAAGATCCCAGGTGAAAGTTTCAATGTACTTATATCCCTGATGTGATACTTAGAGAGTATTACCTCTGATTATTATTATGTCAAATTCAAAAGAAAAGAAAATTAAAATAAATCTAAGAACCTCTTTACTGAATACTTTTTATATCATAGATTATATGTTGATAAAATATCTTTGTTAAAATATACTTGTATATTCGTAATTTTGGATTATTAGTGTTATAAAAATTACAAGCCAAACTTAACTTTAAGTTATTTTTATAAAATATTCTTTCAGAAATAAAATTTGTAATTAAGTGCTGAGTTATTTGCATACATACTTCATTTTGGAAAAATAAAATATTTTCTCTCATTCATTTAAATGTGTATCATATTACTAAAGTAAACACATTTCATTTTAAAACAGGTTCAGAGATTTTTGAAACGGTGCCATTATTGGTAGATTTTTCCTTCCTAATGCCCAGTTCAATGCAAAACAAATATATTTTGTATTAATATCACATTTATTTTTGAAAGTGGTTTTGAGAAAATAATAAAAAAATGTAATTATAAATTTTTGTAATAGAAAAAAAAAAACATTCAGGGAGAAAGAATATAGTGACATGTGAAAAGATTTCAAAACTTTTACATAAAAGCATAATTTTTAATATCTTTAAATAATACTTCATTTTTTTAAATTATGTTATTCTTAATTCAGTAATTTTGCCGATAAAACATTTGTATGCTTTATATTGCCAATTTCAAGAGATATTTTTTGTGGGTCTCATACATATTTAATAATTTACTTTTGTTTTTCTTGGGGGATATCTGTGTAGGAGTAGCTTTATTAAGAGTAATGAATATCTGCTTTTCCATAGTATTTTTAATTATTTCTGCACAAAGATTAGGAAATGATCAGGTGAGTTCTAAGTGAGGAGAAATGACTCAGACACCTTGACTATAAGACAGTAATTAAGTAGCAATAATTAGTTTAAATACAGCTAACAGAATTATCTATAAGCCTATTGTAATTAGAGTAATATTAAATATGTTATTCATTAATTTAGGGCACATATTTATTAGGGCAATATTATTATTTGATGGTTTAAATTACATTATTTAACCTTAATGATAAATTTTGTTATGCAAACCAATATAAGTTTATGTATTGATAAAGCAAATACAAAATGTATTATGTATATTCAAAACTTCATTTAGCAGGAACTTAAGGCGAGTATTAAATATATTTGTTGGCAAATAAACTAAATAAATTTCAAGAAAAAATGAACAGCATCCTCTCAAATAATCAGTAATATCTCTCCACACTTTGAATTTATATAAAAAACTTAGTGCAGAAATAATTTTTTTTTTTTTTTTAATGTGTATAAAAGAAATATTCTGTAAGCAAATACATTACTTATTATCTGAAAAAATCATTTATTCATTTCCAAGGAGTTCCACTTCCAAGATATACCTCTAGAATAATTTAGTTTAACTAATTAAATATTTTAATTTAATTACAGTTACAGCTAGAAATAATTCATGAATTACACCAGTTTTGCAATTAAGAGCTTATTTTTGTTTTATTTTGGAAAGAAATTTAAGTCTAAAACCTTTTGATTCACGAATGAATCAATTACTATATAATATACAAAAGTAACAAAAAAAGAGGGGATAAGTCTAAAGAGGACGACTGGAAGAGAATGATCAGTGAGGGTTGAGAGTGGACTCTCGAGAACTAGCAGAGGCAAATTCTTCTAAGAAGTCAAAGGAAGCAACCGCTTCCTGCTCCTTTGCTCCAAACCTAAGAAAGAGGTCTTCTCTTCCAATGATTGATGTTCGGCCTGGTCCACAGCGAACAACCCCTCCTTCTCGGCTCCCCCAGGCTGTAACAGGACAATGAAAATATTAAAATACCACAGAAATATTTTTACAATTAAAAATCTTAACTACTAATTGCTAAAAATTAAATGAAAGGAGAAATCTAAATCAGAACAAAATGGATGTAATTTTTTTTTTAACATTATTTAATTCTTTATAAACTTAATTTATTTTATATGAATGAGCTTTACTTAGCAAAGTACTTTTATGAGATCCCGTAATGATGCTGAAAATTATAATTCAATAAAAACCATGGGTGTTATGTCCATCACCCATTGTCTAATTAACTATTTTCAATTTTTTGTGTGTGTTTGTATGCTGGATTTGTATGTTTATACTTATTATTAATCTTCATCCATTAACTTTACATAGTAAGAAATTTGCTGTAGATAAGTAATCTATCTAAGACTGTACAAATAAAAGAAAATAAAACAGATGGAAAGCTATAAAAAGTTAAATTTAAATGAACGTAAAAAAAAAAAGAAGAATTTATTACATATAAGAAGTGGAACAATGTAAATTCTGATTCTAACAGGAAAGATAAATTAATAAAAGTAAAAGGTAAACCTTTGATGTCGAGAGAGAGTAAAGATAATAAGATAGAATACAGGTCAATATCAAAGGAAAATGGGTAACTATTTGCAGGGTAATAATTATTTGCCCTTATTTGTTATGTATAAAAAATCCAGTTGACAGATAGAAGACAGTAAGAGGAGAAAGGGCTGATTGTTACACTTAATGTAAATGTAATAAGTGAGAGAGACTGGATACAAAAGCAAATGTTAAAAAAAAAAAAAAAAAAAAAACAGGCTCGAGCCTGGCTCAAAAGTCATAATAACCACACCTCCTTAGTTAGCTTAGGCAGGCACTCAGAATTATATATAACCATTATAATAATGTCTACAGAGATTTTATAAATTAATAGTTCCAATGTCTATTAATGATAAAGAGGAGCTCACAACAGTGTTTATGCTTACCTTAACCATATGTAAGGAAAGTATAGTAATCAGTCAAAAATTCAAATTTCAGTTTTCCTATGATACAAGAGGGGGCCCCCCTTCGGGGCGAATATAAGAACATCATTTTTGGAAATTTATTCTTGAGTAGGTATAGAAATCTTTGAGGCTGTAAGGATTGAGATAGAATTTTTAAGGTTTGTAAGGCTGTGGCCACAAAATATCTATTAAAGTAATTTATTACTCTGTGACAAAATAAAAATACACAATTACTAAAAAATGTTTTTTTTTTTTTTTCATAGACTAAAGAACAAAAAAAGGTCCAGAAATTTAAACAAAACTAGCTATGTACTTTTGTAAAAGCCTTTTATACATGCATGTATCAATAAGGAATCAATAAAAAATAAATAAGTTTTAACAATTTCTTCAGTGTGAATTGTTATTTACCCTTTTTATGCCTACGTGAGCGGTGGAGCCGATGGAGGTGTTGGTAACCAGAGTGGTCATCGCCACTTTCACTACTGCATGAACTAGAGCTCCTGTTGAGCATTACGTCCAATATGTCTGCTCGGACCTAGAGTAAACAAAAAAAAAGTGAATAAATATGTTACAGAACCAAAAAACTAAATCAGATTATAATTAATAATATATTCAACCATAAAAATAATTCATTTTTATTTTTAAATTTTATATATTAAACATAATAAAGATAAATATTATAGATTTTACAGATGGATATTATTTTTTACTTTTAATCTAGATGTAATATCTAAGGCTCATTCTTTATTATTCATACATGGAAAACTTTAAAATAATCATATGTTTAAAGAATTCCTATTGTATTGCAGACATAAGACTATTTAACATAATCCACTTCTTTTAGTTTTAAAAAGCTAGAATTCTAGTCTTAGAATAGAGAGTGGAATGAGGATTATTATGCAGTTTTACTTTTTAGCCTAAACTCTCAAGGTATAACATAATATAGTGACTTCAAACTTATCCACAGTGAAAGTATCAACATTCAATAAAATAATAAGATAAATATCATAATGATCTTATTGTAATAGTACTAGTAAGATGGTCAATATTTAATTATCCTTAAATATTGCACAGATATATCAGTATTTTTTTTTT
>KZ809385.1:36485-46715 GCA_000696205.2 Oncopeltus fasciatus
TACATTGTAAGCCATCTTCAGGGCTGTAGAAATACAATGTCATGAGAATACAGTAATATTTGAAATTAGTATAATAGAGAATTATAATATAATGTGATATCAAGAGTATGAATGCAGAAAGCTATGTAAGAAAATTAAAAGTTTATGAAAACAATTTGAAAAAGGACCAATTTGAAAAAAAAAAACAAAAAAAAAACATGCAAACAAACAACTTATTGACAAAAATTTGAAATATCATTAAAGCAGTAATTTGCCACACCTACCTATCATGAAGATGAGAGAGGACGTTCTGTCCCTAAGTTCACATTTCCATGACTAAACATTATGAATTTTACTTAGAGTAAAAAGGAGTGGGGGTAGCAGGTACAAGGCAGGCGGAAGGTGTAAATGGAAAGCGGCCTGTTACAAGAGAGGGCAATAAAAGGACAAAGAAAAAAAGGGGAGGGTATTATCTTCGATAGATTATGAATATATGTAATAATTGCAGCTTTTAAAGTCGCATCACGGCATCAACTTTTTTTTTTTTTTTCATCTCAACCAGGGTCACTTAATGCCTTTTGGTGAGAATACACAAGTAACCCTTGTCCACGAAAACCCGCATAGGAGAGAAGGGAACTTCCAGAAGCAGGAGCTACATAATATATTAGCAATGTCCAGTTTATTCCTAATGGTCTCATACATTCTACAGTTAGTCAAAATAGTACCTCTTTCATTTTCTATTTATTCCTTTGCACTTCATTTTTTACAAAAAGGAAAAAAAAAATTAAAATTCAGAAAATAGAAAAGCCGGAACAAGAATGTCCTCGGAAAATTCTTTGGCTAAAGATGATCCTGAACTCGACTTTGCTTACGTCTGCTCACATCTTATTCTAACAAATACTATTCCGGACTCGTAATAATTCTGTGCCCGAAGGAAACTTCTTGGACACGTCTTGGGAGACGTTGGGAAGCCATTGAGAAAGTATTCGGTAGTGGAAGATCCTCTGCTGAACTGGATGCCAGCCTGACGACCAACGGAAATAGGACATCCGAAATTTCGCCAAAAGAGCGGAAAAGAGCACTTAGCCGTGTTGATCGCCTGTTACGTCTGCTGAAGTGGTTCTGGTTATAGAAAGCTTGGATAACTTCCTGGGACCTTGCCTTCAAATTGACATATTATTCCTCTTTCATTTTCTATTTATTCCTTTGCACTTCATTTTTTACAAAAAGGAAAAAAAAAATTTTTTTCATACTCTAACAGATAAATGATCACTGATATACTCCAGTATTAGTTTCTGATTGACCAAGCCAGCATCTCTCCGTCTTCATTCGGCTTTCATAGCGGAAAATGATTTTCAGGAATAGTATTTTAGGACTGTTTATCACTCTTGCAGTAAGTATAATTTCCTCTCAAACCCTTTCTAGATCACGTTATTGTTCATCAGCTTAAGAACTCAACACACGTAGTTTATATTCTTTAAAATATTTTCTTTAATGAACGTTTTTAATCTATAATTTGGTATACCCCCATAATTCTTTCCAAAGATATCAGATTTAAAGTAAAATTCTATTAAAATTTACCAAAAAGTAGGACTTCCGTTATCAACCCAAACAGCTTACTAATTAAGCTAAAATAGGCAGAAGGATACAATACAATGATCTGATCCCAGATCAGCTTTGTGATTACAAAGCCATAACATGAAGAAGAATAGACTGAATTTGATGCACTTTTTTATTATTTAAAAGCCAAATCTCTCCAATAAAATAGAAAAAAAGAGAAGATAAGGTATTTATAAAACGGTTGAGAAATCTTTTAAATAGGTAACGATATTTCAAAAATTTATGAAATTTCATAAAATAACACCATTGTTCGTTCAGGCAAATGTATTTCCCCTGGAAAATGAAGTTATTAAAATAGTCTACCAAGCAATAGTGTCTTCTTTTTTACCGTTGAGATTTTTTGAACTGTAATTTTGTATACATATAGTAAATTAAATAAGCTTTCATATCTACTCATTTTATGCCAATTTTTTCCCACAAGTTCTCGG
Source organism: Oncopeltus fasciatus (assembly GCA_000696205.2). Classification (NCBI taxonomy): domain Eukaryota; kingdom Metazoa; phylum Arthropoda; class Insecta; order Hemiptera; family Lygaeidae; genus Oncopeltus; species Oncopeltus fasciatus. Next base: position 38,513 of record KZ809385.1, read on the forward strand.
TATCAAAAGAAAATAATATCAAATATTAGCGAATTGTCAGTGGAAAAGACAAGCTATTCATATTGGTACCAAGAGTCGACTGTGGGAAAACTTTAATGTATCTTTGACATACTTAAATTGGAAAAACTAAAAATAATTTTTATACATATACATACATATTTGTATGTACGCTCTCAAGAGTCCGCAATTTTAATAATAATAAATTTAAATTCCATATAAAAGGTTATTTTTATTACTATTATAAGTTCATAATTTCAGTTATTACATTAGTTCGATAATGGCTGCAATCTGTCGGAGAAAGGGAGGACCAAAATGAATTAAAATTTGTATATCATCATTATTAGCGTTGCAAATAAATGTAGATTGGTGTGATTTTTATATTTTTGTTATAATTCGATAACACTTTTAATATATATATATATATATTACAATAAATNTAAATATTTTTATAAAGAAATATATTTAACTATATAATTTCGAGTGTTAAGAGATCTTATTTTAATAAAATAGTACCTTAATTCGGTAGTAAGGCTTTTCAATCTAAATTCTTGATAGAATTTTTATAATCGAAAGATTGAAAGGATAAGTTAAGAGAGACAAATATAATAATCCAATACCTACAAAATTATTAAGTCACGTTAAGTTTATAGGATAGAATAGGTGTAAAATGCAGTTTTATAAATTTTATGTTTTACAACGTCTTTACTGAAAACTCTTATTAAGGAAGCCATGCAACTAGGATGAGTGATCGCTTCCCGGCCAGTCTAGAGCAAACATTGTTCTCTACGATTTTTAAATTAAATTTCGTCATTTACTATTATTTATATCCATTTTTTTTTTAAACGTTGGATATCTGCTTAGTTAGCGCACCTTCTTCGTGAAGGACTTTTAAGTAATATCGTCGAACCTCTCTTCTAATCGTCACTCTTCTTTGGCAGGGAGGACTAAAAAAGTAATTTCTATTTATTAACTTCCCTCACTTTTTTTTTGCCATGATCCGCGGACAGTTTTCAGTGTTGGAGTTAAAAATTAATAAAATTTAATAAACATCTCACATTTTTTTTAAAAATATCAGGATATATAATTATTCTAATATAATATAACGAAAAAAAAGAAGAAGAATATTTACCTAATTAATGAAACTGTAAAGAGTAATAAATACAATATCAATCTCATAGCAGCTGCGTGAACTATGCGAATTCCACAGTATTCTAATTTAATAATACTTTTATATAGCGTAAATTACTCTCTATTAGTCGAATTTCGTAATAACGAAGTCAGCCTTTATTTTCGCATTTAAAATTTACATGCAAAACTTTATTTTTAAAAACAGCTAATAGTGATTTCTAAAGCTGATTAAAATTTAGGTTTCAGTTAAACCCCCAATCATAATTGTTCAATTTCACTATGTAAAATATTTATTTTAATAATAAACGATCTTTGTTATTCATTGTAATCAAATTAAAAAAAATATTTTTAACGAAATAAATATTTGAAAGCTTTTAAATAAGAAGTTTAATAAAGGAATCAGAGTTGAGCTTCATCACTCAATATTGCGCATCCTGCAGTAGAAAACAAGTGTTTTGCCTGCACTTCTAATGGTTCAATTATGCTCAACAACGAACTCCGCCAATCCTATTTCACTTAAAAGTGACAAGCACTTACGAAAATACGAGGTATCTCACGAAGAAAACTCAAGTTGTACAATTTTAAGAACAGACTGTAAGAACACAGGCAAGCTGCCATAGAACTTACAGTAAGCTTTTTTCCATATTTCATTTATTTATTTAAAAATGAACATATATGTCTTAGTCTATCTCTCATTAACTTATACGTCTTTGTCTGTAAGCAATAATTACGAAGTTTTTATGATTTTAAATTTTGATCGGAATCTAAGAGAGACCAAATTTAAAATCTTTGTTATTATTAGAGTTACGAAAAAAAAATATAGAAAATAGAGGTAAAATGAAATTTTATAATATCTATATATTATGTAATTTTTCAATAAAACGCATATTATGAAAGAAATTCAAAAATGATGTTTTGAGTATCGGGCTGGCCCTTCTATTTTTATATACAAACCAAATTCAGTACTTAGACTTTTTATTTTAAACTGTTATATAGATACATTTATTATTTGTTCTATAATTTCTTTTACGAAAAACACTTTTTGAAGAAGATATTTACGAATAGAACTCAGCTCTCGCACTTCCCGGCCAGTTAAGTGGTCTTTCCACTTACGCTTATTGCTATATCCGACTTACAAGATACAACTCATTTTCTTTCATTTATGTCTCTCTGAATGAAATTTGGGAAATCTGCCTAGTTTACGTAGCTCCTGCGTGTGAAGGATGGTTTTGTTATATACATCTTGTAAACAGTGTGCGTATTTTGACATAGACACACTTTAAAAAATTTTAAATGTAATTAGTTTAAATCATCTCTGAGTTAATTCATGATTCTCTGACATTTATAAAAAAAAAATAAAAATCATAAAATAATAAAATAAAGCATGTCTGGTGGGTTCAAACGGTAGTAAAAACACGACTTGTACAATTCCACTGTTAGTTGCTCTTGACACGTCTTACCATGCCTAAAGCTCTTTATCCCTGGATGATATTACGCTGCACAAAGGACATCTTCTCAGGATTATACGGCTCTCTCGTGACTGCAAGATATCAGTCCAGTTCTTTGGACTGGAGTTTTCATCTTCTGTATTTCTTGTTGAGCCATGTTTATCCTACCTGGGGATGCGAAGGGTTCGGAAGCTGTCCACAACTCAACCGAGAGGAAAGATAAGGATTCGGTAGCATTTAGAGATCAAGAATAACAAAGACAAAGTAAATTGAATCAGGATAAGCACACACATGCGCGCGGACTCAACAACAAAAAGCCAAGAACACTGGAGTTCTTTAGAAAAGAAGGAAGATTATCAAAATGGTTCGTACGAGTGTGGATATAGATCAGAGTAAATGACTAATTTCATCTCAAAATCTGAGGAGGATAATAAAGAAGATAGTAACGTCACTGAGGCTGAACTTGTGAGAGGGGGGAGTAAATGCTTAACCCTCCTAATTTCATCTCAAAATCTGAGGAGGATAATAAAGAAGATAGTAACGTCACTGAGGCTGAACTTGTGAGAGGGGGGAGTAAACGCTTAACCCTCCTAATTCATTCTTATTTCTTTTTTCTAGCTCCTTTTTTAAAACCTAAATATTAGAAATATTTAACTCTTTTTCTAAAAAAAACAAAAAACCATCTACTGTAATAGTCTATAGTTCGATCCATAACACCCATTTACGATCCATTGTTTTGCGAAACAATTTAACTTCCATAAATCAATTTTATTTTCAAAAACAATGAGTCTTTTCTTCCAGAGCGTCAATTTCAGGAAATCTCCGCCTATTCTTATTTATTCAATAACAATCTTCAACTCCTAAAATCTTTCAATTAATATTAAACAAATCTTTGTTAAATTTATCTCAGCCTGATCTAAAATTACGCCAGCTGCATTAAATAAATTATTTTTATGCGGACTGCTTTTGAAGATAATCCTTACTTACTTAAACAGACAAACTCATATAAGAACTGAACCTTTCCTTTAGCAAATATGGTGCCATGACACGAGACTTGGAGAAAACCCTTACAAAACTAAATATACGTATATTAGACTATTTATATACTTTATTTATTTATTATACATCATGATTAGTAATATATCACTATGTCATGTGAGAAAATTCATATGCATCAAACGATATCAAATAAAATATCAAGATTTTCATGAAGTGTGTGTTTGTTTGAGAGTACTATTAGTGAGAGTTTTAAAGTCCGCAATTTTAAAAATAATGAAACCAAATATGATATTATTGATTCTTTTTGTAAACCTTTGAATTCGCTAATGGTAGAAATCGATCATGGGTGAGAGGGAGTTGAGGAGGCGAACAAAATTATTTATCGAAATTTATTCGCTCTTATTTGAGTTACAGAAAATTTTTGAGCTTATATTAGGTGTAAAATTAAATTTCATGACGATTTTGTTCTTTAACATTATTGTAGAAAAACGCTTATTAAAGAAGCGATTTACATATTTACTTACGATGGGTGAGCGCTCCCCCCACCCTTTAAGTTCCCGGTAAGTCTAGAACAAACTTCATATATATATCACATATATATTTAAATTTATGGTCATATATTTCACATACGTTGTTCTCTCCGATTTGTAAATTAAATTTTCTCATTTACTCTTGGAAATTTCTTTATTCTTTTTTAAATATAATTTTATTACTTATCAATTAGAGGATATTTTCCTTTTTTCAATTAATAATTGTATGGGCTCAATAAATTTTATAATAGTCCATGTATTACGACCTTTTATCCTCTACTATTTTAATCCCTCTAGTTTATTTAAACCTCGTTAAATTTATACCCTTATTAGACAATTGTTTTTTTCCTTACTTAATTATTATCTATTACCGTGTCGAAATTAACAGCAATACAAAACATTTAGTGAACTATTTATACTTATAATAACTTATCAAAATCTTGTCTAAATTCAGACTTAAAACAGACTAAACGCTTAACTTAAAAAAGACTTGTCTACATTTAGAGTGCAATTTTTTTTTTCCTTTTTTTTTTTTTTTTTAAGTTGGATGAGATGCTGAGTTCTAGTCTTTTCTTTTTGTATTTTACAAGGATTTGGGTGTTAGGATTTTTTAAAATGCTGCGAGAGATTTGTTTCTGATTTTCATAGCTTGATATTCATAGTTTGATGGAAGGTTACTAGTTTTGGGAATAACTTGTTATGCAGCAGCTATTATATTTTGTGTAAATTGTATGAGTCATGGTGGACATTTCATTTGGTTGATCTTCTGGGGGCATTAGTAATGTGTCAGAAAAGGTATTCCAGTCTGCTTTTTGAATGGTATTTCTAGGCTGTTTTTAAATGGCTGGTAATGATTTAGTTGGCTGTAGGATGATGGGGAAATGATCACTGCCATATTGGTTAGTGCTCACTTTCCATGAGAAAGCAGTAGTTAGGTTGGCTAAGCATATTGTGAGATCAATAGCCATTTCATTATTATAGGCTGGGCCCGATACCAGTATTGAAAATATTATTATCAGAATCATCTACAATTCTCTTTATAGTANATGTAAATTTTATCAGATTTGTCGGAAGGAAGTTGAAATATTTCCTTTGATACCACGACACAATTTTGATGATATTTCTCGGAAGATTGTACTTATATATAAAGTAAAGTAAAAAAAAAAGAAAAAGGTTAGCAACAATTTAGTGCTGTATAAAGTATTCGCTTTAGCACGTTTTGGTTAAAAGAAAATTATCTTCGATACTCTAAGATGATTTTAGTTGGGGTTCGGTCGAGGTAGATCCAAAAAAACACAAATTAAAAAATGTATTTTTTTAATGAAGGATTATCTGCCAACGTTTCGGCTTACATTGTAAGCCATCTTCAGGGCTGTAGAAATACAATGTCATGAGAATACAGTAATAATTCAAATCAGTATAATAGAGAATTATAATATAATGTGATATCAAGAGTATGAATGCAGAAAGCTATGTAAGAAAATTAAAAGTTTATGAAAACAATTTGAAAAAGGACCAATTTGAAAAAAAAAAACAAAAAAAAAACATGCAAACAAACAACTTATTGACAAAAATTTGAAATATCATTAAAGCAGTAATTTGCCACACCTACCTATCATGAAGATGAGAGAGGACGTTCTGTCCCTAAGTTCACATTTCCATGACTAAACATTATGAATTTTACTTAGAGTAAAAAGGAGTGGGGGTAGCAGGTACAAGGCAGGCGGAAGGTGTAAATGGAAAGCGGCCTGTTACAAGAGAGGGCAATAAAAGGACAAAGAAAAAAAGGGGAGGGTATTATCTTCGATAGATTATGAATATATGTAATAATTGCAGCTTTTAAAGTCGCATCACGGCATCAACTTTTTTTTTTTTTTTCATCTCAACCAGGGTCACTTAATGCCTTTTGGTGAGAATACACAAGTAACCCTTGTCCACGAAAACCCGCATAGGAGAGAAGGGAACTTCCAGAAGCAGGAGCTACATAATATATTAGCAATGTCCAGTTTATTCCTAATGGTCTCATACATTCTACAGTTAGTCAAAATAGTACAGATACAGTATGGATTTCCCCACAACTTGAATACAAAAGAGGGAAATCTCTAGGTATAAGATGATCATGATTAAGCTTCCAATCATGGTCATCTTATATAAGATCAATAAATAAAGATTCCTCACCTGTTACTTTTGACACGGATGTTTTTGCACTGGATGGGACATAATACAAAACACTTACAAAATTAATAGTACATCAGCATAGTTTACACTAAGTTGTAAACAAAGAGGTAGAATAGGCTGTTTTTTTTTTGTTTTTTTTTGTGAAACTTCTTTTAAGAGCTAAAACATTCCATCATCTTAGCCCAATAGAAATATTCTTCAATATTACTTCTTAGGGAATGTAAATGTAAGTGTAGTATATTACAAAATGTAAATACGTTTCAACCATGTATTTCTTATTTCAGACCAGCATGTGCTGCGACTTGCCTTACATAAATAAAGGACTAGAAGACGATTACCTAAAATACTATATAGAATGCACAGAGTCTACAACTAATAAAAGTAAGAATAAGTTTAAGCGTAGCTTTTTTCTATTTTTATACACTCGGATCTAGCGATTCTGGCGCTGCGGGATCAAATCTCGCTCAGGGTAAGCATTTACCGATAAATGAAAGCTTGCCCAGAGCCATGAATGTTTAGAATGGGATAGCAACCTGTAGACAGCCCCTCCCTATATGATCTTATGTGGCTCAAAGGGAAGCTAACACTTATTAAAAATAAATAAATAAAAAGTAAAAAGGAGGATAAATTTAACATTAGTAATATTATGCCGAATACAATCAACCATTGCATAAAAATAAATGAATTGCAAATTCTTGAGAATCACAACTACAACTACTGATATTATTTAAGTGATAAAAATTTAAAAAAAAAAAAAAAAAGATTTTATATCAAATATGAAATGTAAACCTTATCCAATTTACAGCTCAGTAAATAAAATTGCATTAACTAAATAAGAGATGCGTCAGGTATCTGGGCTTTCAACTTGACTCTCGACTAACATGGAACACACACACAAAAATCAAAAGACAGAAGCTAAATAGGAGATTTGGACAACTTTACAAGCTGTTAAACCGCAAGTCAACTTTAACTCTGACCAAACTCTTTATAAGACGCTATTGAGACCTATTTGGACTTTGGAATCGAACTGTGGGGAACAGCTAAACCATCCAAAGAATACAGTCCTTCCAATCCAAAACCCTAAGAATCATAGTTGATGCACCCTATAACGTTGCCAACTTCTTACTCCACAATGACCTTGAAATCCCGTTTGTAAAAGACGTCATCACAACTCGTTTTAATAAATTCAACTCTGACCTATCCACGCATCCCAATCCTTTAGGCCAAACTCTATCTAGTAGTACCCATCCTAATAACCCACCACGCCGCCTGAATAGGAAATGGCCGCGTGACCTCATCATTACCAACACTTCCTAATAACAATTTTTAAAAACAAAAAAACAATTGTAAATATTAATTTAGGAGTACTGCCATTTGGCAGCTTCTCCACCAAGCGAAATACACGCTAATTTAATTTTTTTATTAATTAATTAATTTTTTTAAAAAGTTTAAAAAGCAGATGCACGCTGCGCAGGATGTAATTTTTAAATTAAGTATTTAAGGCTTAAAAAAAAAAAAAAAAAAAAACTAATAAGAGAAATAACCCTTCTCTGTGCTTTAGTTTTTTTTTTCTTTATTTATAATGTATTATTATTTTTAATACAACAAAATTATTTTTATTGACCGAAATCTGCCGAAAAGGAGGGGGATTCCCGAAGTTTAATTTCGTAATATTATTTGTCCCATGAAAATTGTTATAGAACATATTAACTTGAATTATATTTTATTTCTTTTACGTTTTATATCATTTTTACTAAAACATGTGGTAAGGAAGATTTTTAATAATACAACTAAGATTTTTAACGCTTTCATCTCCTTTCCCCTTTCGGTCTGTTTTACCCCTATGAAAAAATGTTCTAGTTTTTAGAACATAAAAAGCTAAAAATTACATTTTCTATCATTAATATTGTAAAACATTTT
>KZ809385.1:58621-71567 GCA_000696205.2 Oncopeltus fasciatus
AAGGCGAGAACTTCGTCTTGTACTCAAGGAAGCTGACATTGTCATACATTTTGTCGACTCTCGTCATTTAATTTATTTAATTTTTTCTTTATAAATATTTTATTTGGTTGTGGTTTTTTATCCCACGTAAATTTTAAACAATTAATGAGAGGGAATAGAATAAAAAAATCTATCTGTTCCAGCCAGGAATCGAACCTGGATCTCCTGCTATCCGGGTTGGTGTGTTAAGCCATAACACCACAAGGACTAAGCCATTACACAACAGTCCTTGTGGAGTAATGACTTAAAACACCGGCCTGGATAGCAGGAGATCCAGGTTCGATTCCTGGCTGGGACAGATAGATTTTTTTATTCTATTCCCTCTCATTAATTGTATAAAAATGGCTTTCACCATGATGAACTAGAAAATTCTCAATTGAAAATGAACATAAATTTAATTGACCACATAGAAAAGGCTTCATAACATAATTTTTTCAAACATTCTAAAACTATTTTATATTCTCAAACCACACATTCCAGTAAAATCCTAATAAATTAAGGAATGTCTAATGGAATACATTAGAGTTTCCTGGGTCTTCTTCATAGGGGATGGCATCATACTTAGCCAGTAGAGAGTAGATAAAACCATAAATAGGGCACTTGTAGCATATAACTATTGTCCTCAGTTATCTAATTGTATTTCTTATATTGATTAATTTTTGAATAAAATAATTAAAATTAATTATGTAAATATACAAAAAAGTTTATGTAAGCTTTTATTCTTAGGGCAAATTTAATAAAAGTTCATATACCTTTAAATATTAACAGTTTTATTCAACACTTGAAGAAAAAAAAAATTCAGAAACATACAATATATTTTAGAATGAATAAGAACTTATTTTAAACACATTATTTTTTCATGTAATAAAGTCAAATTTTTGAACCCTAATTTTTTCTCTACCTTCTTAAGTATGATTTTCAAGAATCACTTTTTTTTAAAGGCAAGCAACAAGTAATTTCAATTAGTTTTCTTGGTGAAAAATTTTAAGTAGTATCTCAATTATAGAAAATTCTCATATGACCAAAAAAGCTGAGAAAAAGCAAATAATCTTAAATGATACATTTTCAAAATCTTCCATTATTAAATCTAAGATGTTTATACACAAAAAATGTAACAGTAGTTATAATAAAGAAATGATTAACTTTTTCTTTGATAACAAGTAAAATTATTTACTTATGAAATAATAAATATTGTATTTTAATTATTTCATAATTGTTTAGGATCTTATTAAGGTTCAATTTCTTGTTATAATATATCAAAATCTTCACTCAAAGCTTGTGTAAAAAATAAAAAAAAATTTTATGTGATGATATAACTGATAACTAGAATAAAAATTACTGGATGTACTCAATCCACCTACTTAATGCATGTACATCTGGATCTACTCAATTTATATGAATTTATTATAGCTACTTTTAAGGCCAGAGCAGTGATTAATAATTGAAAAGCAGTTAACAAAGTTGTTGCCAACCCCCCCTCTCCCCACCATAGTATATATATATATATATATATATCCTCACCTTGGATAAAAGAAAAAGTATTAACAGGAATAAGTATTATGATATTTAAAGGAAAGTACTATAAGTCAATAGATTTAAGTTTTAAAAATTAAAATAAAGGTAATCCATACATTATAAAAAAACATGTTAACACTAATAAGGCTATATTGAGAAATACTTTGCATTCTTTAGTACATAAGTTTATTACTTGATTATTTTTCTTTAAGTAAATATTTCAGATGTGAAAAACTTTGCCACTAAGGGAAACAAAAACTGCATTGTAACCCTATACATGAAGTTATTATCTTTAAGACTATTAAAACAAAAAATATTGTAATTCATTAGCTCATTATTTATAAGGCACTTTATTTTACAAATTTTCAGAAAAATCTGTATTAATAATGAAGTACATTAAGCAAAAAAAAAGAAAGTAAGACATCCCTCCTCCCTCACCTTGAATTATTCATTCATATAGCAAAAAAGCTAAATCGCCTAAATAAGGTGCCCAGTTTAGAGCTCAAATGAACTCTTTCAATCAAAAAATTTCAAGCCTAAAAAAATATTTACAACAATTTAAAAATTAATAAAACTGGATTTAAAAAACAAAAAAAAACACATTTTGTGAGATGAGATCATTAGATATGCATTTATTATCATTTATTTATTACTTATGGCAAGAAACAATAACAAAAATATTTCTCATTTTACATGAAAAATACTATTCTTGCAAATTTTCTTTAACACATAAGCTATCATTAATAGCATATATTTATAGAAATGTTTATGTTGCATAGATATGTCTATAATTTATAATAATAATAATTTATCTAAAATAGAAGTCCACACAATCAGAAATTTTGTATACTATGACAGAATTCTAAGTAACACAAGTTTTAACCAAAAATATAATTATACTAGAAGCTAATAAAAATTTAATTTATTCACTAATTAAAAATTAATTTGTCTGACTTTAATCAATACTTCTGGGTCTGGCCATAATAAATGTCAACACTGTTTTTTTTTCATAAATTAATTTTCATTTAATTTTTTATAATTAGCAGGAAGCTAGTTAAAAGTCATCCAGTGTCTCCTAACAATGACACATGAATGGATGATTAGCATGATTTTTTCAATAAGTTGTGCCCAAATATACTCTTCTCTTGGGTCTTATTATATTGGTTTCATAATAAAAACCCAAATTGCAAAGATGTTAATTAAATATATAGTCCTTTGTCTAGAATTTTTTCTGAATGTATATTTTTGGACTGTGTGATTTTGAAGGAAGCATGTTTATTAGTAAATAATTCATGAGAGGGAACAGAATAAAAAAATCTATCTGTCCTCGCCAGGAGCCGACAAAAATGTATGACAATGTCAGCTACTTCGAGTTTAAAACGAAGTTCTCGTCTTTCTCGTAAGTTAGGCTCTCGCTAGTGAAGAGGGAATAGAGTGAGATATCTAGCCTGTCCTTGTGGTGTAAAGGTCAGCATACTAGGCCCGGATAGCAAGAGATCCAGGTTCGTTTCCTGGCGAGGACAGATAGATTTTTTTATTCTGTTCCCTCTCATGAATTATTTATAATTTACGTGGGATAAAAAAAACCACAACCAAAATAAAAAAAAACATGTTTATTAGTCTTTTTAAAATCAGTTTATAAATTGATTTGGTCTTAAGAATAACAATACTCCTCAGTTTGAGTATTTCCAGGAAGCTGAAAAAGGCAAATTTGGTTCTAAAACCAAAAAAACTATACAGATCTTTCTTCTTTCAGGTGAAAGGAAGAAGTAGGATTTGAATTTTCATTCTTTATTGTTGAAACTTTCCCCAGTTTACACCCATGTAAAAATTTAATTGAAAATACATTCTCAAATGTAACCTAAAATGTAGAATCTCAGCTGGGATCCTAATATTTTGTACTTTTTATTTGTAAATTATCTAAATTCTAATTTTTTATTAAAATGCTTATTTTTATTTTATTTTAAAAGTGAAGCAGTTTGACAAGCACAATCTTAGCCAGTAGAGAGTAGATAAAACCATAAATATTTGCCAAAAATAACACTGTTAATTGCTTAAAAATATATATTAGTAGTATATATGTGTGCATGTCGAGAAATACAGAATAATTAATAATTGAAAAAGTAGCAGGGATTTGGTCAATATGTAGGGGAAAAACTGCAACTTTTTTTTTCCCCCAAAAAAATTGCATTTTATTCGCTAATATTTCAGCTTACTTTCAAAGCCAACTTCAGGAATTGAAGCCAAAACTAATCAAATAAAAATAGATATTTTTTGAAAAATTATATTTGTTCCCCCAGTTACATTGATTGAAAACCAACAATCTTTTCTTTTGCATAATTCCATGGTTAAGAACACTTTTATCAGGAAATTATTAATTCATTTCGTGTTTAAATTCATTTATGAAGGGCATATGTTGACATTTTTTCATTATTAAGTATAATATTATTACACATTTAATAAATAATAATAATCAAAGGGGTTTCATTCCACATAATTTTTAAAAATAATGTGAGCTAAATAAAAATGTTATTTAGAACATATGCAACAAAAAGCACTAGCAATGAAAATAACTTTTTTTTATTTTTATGCTTTAACTGATACCTAACTGCCTCCTCAATTGCATATTTTCATGGTGATACTTCTACTTGAAAATTATTAACTAACTGCTTAAATTAATTTGAGGCAAATGTGTGTGTGTATATAAATATAGTTTCACTATTATGTATATTATTACATATATAATCATTAAATCTCGCGCTAATAACCATTCAGCAGTTGATGCGCGATGTATAATAATAAAAAAATTAAATCTCATCCCACATAATGTTTAAAAATAATTTGAGCTTAAAAAAAATATTTTGTCAACAACTAAGCAATTCAATGATATACATAGACCTCGAAAGGTTGATAGACTTTTTGTTGGAATGTAAACATAGTCTATAAAACAGTAGACACTCCTGTATATATACAAAAAATATTAGACTGATGAAATGGCAAGACTGTTCTTAGGTAATAATTAAAGACTATAAATACTTTAGAGACTGAAAACACAAATAATTTATGACTGTGCATACATAAGAGCTATAAAATTTCTTAATTTACCATTAATTACATAAACTAAATAAAATTGTATATACTCTTAAGTAGGTATTAAGTACAATACATTACAAAAACAAAATATATTTTATTTGTTTTTGAATATTTTTTGGCAGGGATTACAGGTAATGACACATATAACAAAATTTGTCAGATTTGTCAGTGCGTAAATTTAAAATATTTAGAGAAATAAAACTTAGAAAAAAATGGAATTATTTGAATAAATAGAATTATATTTTACACTTGTCATATACAGTACCATTTAAGCAAATATTAATAAGATAGATTTTAACTATTTCCCCTCCTCCAATAACCATCTATCTTTTACATTGTTAGATTTTAGCTATTAATTATTTATCACCAGTTTGTAGGAAAAAAAAAAACTAAAATACATTTGCTTTGTTTTTTTCTAAAAGTTGTGTGCACTTGAATACAAACAGGTGTAACAAAAAATTCTTGGATATTTGTACACAACAAAACTTTTAATCAGTCACATTTTTGCTCATCTTATACAGTACTGGTAGACAAAAAAATTCTATTAAAAATAAATCGTGATAATGTTCACCTTGAAGGAAATTTTTATAAGATTTTTATTTTATAAGCTTCTTATTTCTTAAGATAAGTTTTAAATACTTCAAAAATAAATAAAGGATATTTCTTTAATAAACCTAAAAAAAAAAAAAAAATAAAATAAGAGAGTCTACTGTGAAGGTTTCAATATCTAACGATATGAAACTTAAGAGGAATAACTTTGTGGCTATTGCCATTTTTAAGCATAAAATGCATATTTCTTACTAATTATTGTCATATAATACAAGACAATAAGTCAGTCTAATTGCTTTTGAGATATGCATCCTCTCTAATAACTATAATAAAAAATAAAAAACTATTTTCACTAGAGAATAATGGGACAGAACTAAAAGGAACATTTGAGGACATACATAATCACAAAATTTTAAACTAAAAAATAAATAAAAATCTGTCATGCATCGATATATATATACTCTTAAAAGTACCAAAATCAAGTTTACAGAGCTTTTGAAGCTGTATTTATAATTTACACAATTATATATAAAAATAAAATTGCTCTGGTTGATTTTTTGAAATTTATCAAATTTTACAACATACTAATAAATAAAATATATTCATTAATTTTGCTAATTCTGCTTCCCCTAAAGGCCACTAGTTGAACTATTTACATACTATCTTAAGTATCTCAAATACTTTCAGTTGAGGTATTCTGCTTAAAAAGAGTTGTGGACTACCGAGCAGTATTGAAATTGTGATCTTCAACCATATGGAGTGCATCATGAGGACTGGCATACCTGGCATTTCTAAAATCTAAAAAAAAAAATAAATAAAATAAAAATAAATTTTCTTACTCATGGAAATACATTTACATTCATAACTGACACTTCAGTAATAATATAACATTAATTGATCTAATGATAGTTGTAAAAAATAAAATAAATATCCCAAAGTGGTTAAGTTTTTATTTACCTCTGACCGACCGCCACGATAATAAGATTCTTATGTCGAAATTATTTACTTTATACACATCACATATGTATGTAAAAGTGTCTACTTTAAACTTTAATATACATAATATATACATTGTGTGCGTGGTGTGTGTGTGTGTGTGTGTGTGTGTGTGTGTGTGTGTGTGTGTGTGTGTGTGTGTGTGTGTGTGTGTGTGTGTGTGTGTGTGTGTGTGTGTGTGTGTGTGTGTGTGTGTGTGTGTGTGTGTGTGTGTGTGTGTGTGTGTGTGTGTGTGTGTGTGTGTGTGTGTGTGTGTGTGTGTGTGTGTGTGTGTGTGTGTGTGTGTGTGTGTGTGTGTGTGTGTGTGTGTGTGTGTGTGTGTGTGTGTGTGTGTGTGTGTGTGTGTGTGTGTGTGTGTGTGTGTGTGTGTGTGTGTGTGTGTGTGTGTGTGTGTGTGTGTGTGTGTGTGTGTGTGTGTGTGTGTGTGTGTGTGTGTGTGTGTGTGTGTGTGTGTGTGTGTGTGTGTGTGTGTGTGTGTGTGTGTGTGTGTGTGTGTGTGTGTGTGTGTGTGTGTGTGTGTGTGTGTGTGTGNATTAATAAAATGTTATTATTATTATAAAATAATTATTGTTTTCATAATACTTTAATAAGTGAAATAAAATACCATTATATAATATAGAAGACAGTAATTAGCCTACTTACTAAGGAGCAGTGGTAAAATACTCAAGGTTTTTCAAATAAGATATTAAATTTGGATTACTTATAAAAATAAAATGAGTTTTAGATTTAGATGTGTTTTGAGAAGACTTTTTAAAGGGTTTCTCTGAAAGCTTCTTAACGGAATATATGAAATTTATAATATTTTATTCTCATGAATTATTTTTTCTAACATGAATTCTCTAGCTTATTAAACTCAGACATATTCACAGAGGGATAAGTTGCACATTTTCTCTAACAAAAGAGAGTGAAGAACTTTTCCAAGTAATAAGGAAACTTTAAGAACTCCAACAGCCTAATTAGCAAGACATCAATAAACATTACTCTTGGTAATTTCCTTGTCAGTGGTTAAAGGATTCATCAGTCATTTCTTTACTTCTCACTATTATTTTTTTTAAATAGTTTCAATTTGCATTATTATGATATGAAAATGTAAATAACTTTTTTATTTTACAGGTAAGTCTATCACATGTCACTTAATTTGATGAAAAAATAGAAATAAAAATACAATTTATTGTGATTATAAATATTCTGAACTATCAGGCAAGATTTAAACGCTAATTCTTATTACAAGAGAATTCGCTGGGGTTCAGTCCAGATTGATAAAAATAAATAAAATTTTAAAAATATATGTATATTTTTTTATCTGTGGACGTTTGGGCTTACATTGTAAGCCTTTCAGAGCTAATATGAAGGCAAGAGGAAACTGACCCAGTCATGGACCTTAGTTCCAGGTGATAACACATCCTTTCTTGCCTTCATGATAACCCTGAAACAGCTTGCAAAGTAAGCTGAAACATTGGCAGATAATAAAAAATACATTTTTTTAAAAATATTATTTTCTTTTATCAACCTTAATCGAACCTAAACAAAGTCCAAAAAGTATCTTTTTAAACTAATTCGTATTCTCCAATTGTGTATTGGTCAAATATATAAAATCAAAAACATTTTATTGCTAACCTGAAATATATATATATATATGAGTGTGTGTGTATGTGTGCATAATACATATATATATTTTCTTTTTTATCATTTTTATATCAATTATTTCTGGGAATTATAGACTTTTTGAAAATTTGTTTGATACTTTCTCCAATCCTAACTACGTATTAGAATCATAATGGCAAAAATGATAGCCATTAAAATTTATAAGTAGAAAATTTGAAGTGGTTCAGTCAAGGTTGATCAAAAATACAATTTTAAAAATATGTGTTTTTTATTATCTGCCAACATTTTGGCTTAAATTGTAAGCCATCTTCTGTTTTTTTGAAATCCAATGTCATAAGAAAACATTAGAAAAACAAAAAATTATATGACTTACATGTCTTACAACACATTGTATTGCAACAGTCCTAAAAACTGCTTACAATGTAAGACGAAACATTGGCAGCTAATAAAAATACAATTTTTTTAATTTTATTATTTTTATCAACCTTGAACTACAGTACTGACTCAGGTGATAGTTTAGCTCCTGTATGACGATCTTTTTCTAAATTGTATACTATATATAACAAATAAGAGAAGAAAGCTGTGAATTCCTTTCCATGAATGTAAAATTATGATTATATTTTTAATATTAGATGAATTCAAGATATACAATTATAACTTGTAATAAACATAATAGTTGGTTTTAGTGTGACTTCCTGAGATTCACACACACACACACACACACACTTATGTAGGGATGCAAGTTCTCTAAAACAAATAAACAAAAATTTAACAAATTTATGAAAAAAATTCTATTATTTGTAATTTAACTTATAAGTAAAATAAATTCATTCATTTATATAAGAATTGTTTTGTACCTCACAATAAATATTATTATATACATGTGTATGTGTTTGTTTGAACAGCTATGGCATAAAGAAGACATTAAAATTTAAAGAATAGAACAATTAAAATCCAGTAAATATATAACATTTAAAAATGGAATATTTATCACATGACATGCTATCTACGAGAAAGTTAAATAGTGCATGCAGTTTTCATACTGAATTAATTACCTTGCAAAAATAAATACATTGTCTTAAATACATGGAGATTACTACAGAATTGCAAATAGTTACATACCAAAGATATATGTATATATATTTGGTACACACACCTTCACCACAAAACTATTGAAATGTTCTTCAACAATAACAATAGTCAAAAAGCACGGGGAGGGAAAAATGAAGGCTAGAATAATAGATGTAAGACAATGGATAGAAATGAAGAGTGAAAGTAAGTAAGAAGGCACCATCTAGTTAAAATTATCCATATGGAACTCCAAAGTCAGGCACTGCTGGGGAAGCTTTTTAAAAAATCATGCATGCCCAAAGGCATGGGAGTTTAGAATATGGTGGCTTCTAGATAGCCCCTTATTACATGGCTTTAAGTCCATGGGCCTTAACTGCATGGGTAGTAAAGGAAGAAAAAAATAATGTGGCTTATATTAACAATGCTACAGCGAGTTGAAATTTCTTTTTTATATTGAATTATGAAATTTCTACTGTATGTTGGGCTATAATATTCATAATTTTTAGTCCCAAAAATTTCACAGTTGAAATAGGGTATAAAAAACATGTCACTAGGCAGACATATAAAAACTAGAGTTAGATTGGTAGGACATAAAACACACTGACACACATGTAAGCCAACTGGCTACTCAGAAAATATAAGTTGATCGAAAAAACCAAACCTAAATGTAGCTAGGCACAAATTTTATTTAAATTGGGTACAAACTAAAATATTTAACACAATAATCAAAACTCATTGAATTTTGAAGTTATTTATCATAACTCTCTTCAAAAAAGACTCATGCCCTAATTACTTTCTGTAAATATAATTCCTCAATTATTTTATTAAAATTAATAAGATAACCTTACTCAATAATAATACGACAAAGAATATAATCCCATAGAATATTTTTAAAGTAAAGTTTAGGAGAATAGAAAAACTTTGAGACATTAGTAAATTTCTTTTAAGTCTAAAATTAGCAACTTTAATGCTCAATTATAATAAGTAAAAAGTTAGCTTTTTGCGAGAAATTCCAGAGCTCTCCAAGTTCTTAGGACAAATTTGTGTGTCATTGGTATACTCCAAGATATACTGAGTTATAAAACTACACACACACACACAATTTAACAAGAAGATAAGGAATTATTCACTAGATTCTTGATTGATTATAAAGGAATTAAGTCAACTAATCAAATAAATAACTCATAAATAATAGTTATAAATAAAATATAAATATCAAATAGCATAATATTACAAAATCTATCTATTTTATCTAGAAAAAACATTTTGTTTCAATTAATGTGTTTAATTTAAATCTGATAACACTTTTCTTTATTACTATAACTAATGAGTAACTAATGAGTTTTGTTTGACTCATAACCATTGATCCATCTGTGAGAGAAAAGCTTAAAAATTTAATACTATCAAAGCAAATAATAAATAACATAAAGCATTGTAGTTGTAACTGTCAGAACCTTTCATTGTGTAGCTAAGGAATTCCAGATGATAATACAAGCCCTGGACCTTAAAAGATATATATAATCACTCCCTAAGAAAGTTTTTTTTTTTTTTTTTCCCCAAGTGAATCAGCCCTTTACATATCAATTAATTTAGGAAATAGCAGAATGCCAATGACAGGCATTAATAATATAGTCTACACATATATTCTTTGTATTTTTCTATCTGATAGAATAAGTCCAAATCTAATCATTTCAATTATACATAATAAATCTAACTGTATTCTGAACTGTGACCATTACTATCTGACCCTTGATAGATACTACTTGCTATAAAAATGACTGACTGATCTTTCTATTATCATAGTGATGGTGTTATCAGCAAGTAATGCTTATTAAAAGAAACTGTCTTATAAATGCAGTAATAAAAGATAAATAAGGTGATCTTATTTTAGTACAATAAATTTATAGGATGCACTATAAAACCATAAGGCCATACACTTAAAACCATAAGGTCAACTTCTTATAAAGCCAGCTTGTTTTAAATTTTGTTCATAGATCAATAAGGATATTTAAATAAAATAGAAAAAAAAAGTTCTACTGCATCTTAAAATTAATTTTCATCACAAATAAGAACTGGATAAAATAAGAAGACATAATTCCATTTATTTTCTCAGAAGTAGAAGCATACAAGTAACGAACACAATATTACTCTTCTATCAAATAAATTATTTGACAACTAAAGAAGTGTGCTGAAGTACAACACGGAGAAAACAAATGTATTGAGTCATACAGAAGACAACACAAGAAATTTAGAAGAAATACGGCACAATGTCCAAATTATGTCAAGCCAAATGAAAAATGCTCTGGAGAAATGACTAATGTTCATGTTAATAGAGATGTCGGCTAACGTTAACTCCTCTTTTACAGAATTATATATTATGTTTAATAACAAAAGAACATATCAGGAAAAAGTTAAGACCAGCCAAAGTAAGTTATCATTATTACACATTTTCGAGGACATGAATTTCAAAGATTTTAATTCTTAAATCTATTATTTAGTGGCTACTATCACCTTTAAAAAATTGCATATAAATTTGTCAGGACTTGATACCTATTTATACAATGAAACAAACTGCACACTCAGCTTAATGGGGGCACTTTTTGCAAAAATATTTATGTTCTGTAGGTACATTACAAAAATTATGCAACAAGCGTAACATTAAATGAAAAAAAAAGTATGCAGCCATAAGTTTGGTAAATTTTAAAATGATCTTTTCTTTTTTATTAGAATGAAAGATTAATGAATATTAATTTATAACATCAATTAAAGTAGCTCATCAAAAGCTTAAAATAAAAAATAAATATGGTTCAAGTACTTGAAAAAATAATTAAATTAAATGACTCCTTCATTCGGCTTAACTACAAACTAACCATGCAGTCACACAAACATAACCAATACAACATAAGATAGACAGAAATCGAATTAATTACTCAAAGTTACAAAAGCATAAATAAGTTTGTATAGTAAAACCTCATTAATCAGCTACCTGCAATTGAAATAGGCCATCTGGTATAAAATTATAAAAAACGAAAAATTAGTTAAAAATGTAATTTTGAAATATAAAAGCATATTTTTCATTAAAGTATTAATAATGATGTTTTAGAAAATTAAATGATGCTCCAGCAACAGAACTCAAATTTTCCTCTTGAGACCTAAGGGATCCAGCCCAGCTAGTATTTTTTGACTTTCATGGCTATAAATCTCATCCAAGATATCTGAGATAAGTTTTACATAATATCCCTCTTCAATACAGTCTCTGTCTAATTTTTCATATTTGTTATGCAGATTGATTAAGGAAATTCAATTATTTGTTTAGTAATAAAATAAAATGTCTGGTAATGGTAGTGGTTAGCACAGCTGCCAAACCCAGTTTCAATGTCACTTCTTCATTGTAATTTCTCATAGAGGGGGGGAAGATGATCATAAACTGATGTAGAATTTCAAGAAGGAACAAAGGCAAAATAAAGAAAAAGATTGAAATAAAACTAAACAAGCTACCAAATACTAGAAATTCAAAGGCTATCTTGTATCTTCCTTTAAACTCAGTATGTCTTCAGTCTTGATTAGATAAGTAGCAGTATCTCCTGTGGCATCAAGTAACAAAGTGTATGTTAGGTAAGTTACGACTTAACCATTCAAGTTTCTGGAAATACCACTGAAAAAATATTATTAAAACTCAAGAAAATATACAGAGCACTACTAAAGAGGTCGGCAAAAATTAAAACTAAATTTACTTAAATGACTACTTAAGTAAATCAACTACAGTGTTAAAGGAGAAACGACTGATATATCATTAGATGTAGAAATGAAAAAACATCTTTGACAAATGGAGAGTTTTTTGACCGTAGATATTATTATTAGATGTTTTTTTTATTGGTGTTCGGTCAAGGTAGATCCAAAAAAAAAAAAAAAAAAATTTTTAAACCAAGAAAAGAAAGAGTATGCAAATATTATTTAAGCCCCCTAAATACAATATGAACTTGCTCTATATTTCCATCCTGTGTTTACAGATTACCATACTGATTATGTGAAGAAGCTTCAAAATTTTATTATACTCTATAATATTACAACTAACTTC
>KZ809385.1:71773-82622 GCA_000696205.2 Oncopeltus fasciatus
TTTTAATTTTTATATTTATATAATTTTTATATAGATAATTATTAAAAATGATAATTATTCAATTTATTGCAATCTAATAGTTTTATTACTAAATAATGTCAATGAGTGGTGATAAGTTAGCCAAATAGATTGATTATTAAATAGACTGATTTATTCATTTATGTTGGTTATCTAAAATGTTTATTTATTTTGATTAATAAACTTTAATTTATTTATTACATTCTGTTAAATTCAAACATTTTGTAATTTGATCACCACAATGAATTAGAAAAAAAAATGACATTCAATACAAATCACATGAGGAGAGAAGGTGTCCAATGACATCACTCTCAAGACAAAGTAAAAAGCATTCAACCACTAAGGAACATAGATGGAGGGGCTATCTAAAGGTACATCTATAAGTAGGCATTTATTTCATGATAAAAACCCGTCAAATGTGACTCGAACTCACAATGCCCCAGGCTTCAGGGGCATCCCTTGGGCTAATCCGATGGTAAATACATCTTTACTTTTAGTAACTTTTCCAAAGGAATTCCACTACACAGAACACATTTTTCCTCCCTCTTTAGTCAGTCTTTAAACTTCTGCTTCTCAATGCCCCCTACACTAAAAACTCCTCTGTTTATCTAAACAGATCTATCTATCTAGATCTGGACTTTCAGACCATCATAGGGGAATTCTCATCTTCAAACACACATATTGTGTGAATTAAATGAGATACAAAGGAAGTCTCTTCACTGGTCACTATACTGTTAAAATGTAGACTTATCAAATTTCAAAAACTCCTATTTGAAACACCCAAAAGCTACCTAATTTGAAGTCATACCAGAATTCACAAATTGCTGTTGCATTAGTATTGAAGGTATGTACATTGAGGAATAGTTTACCTTATCTAAGGTCACTCTCCTGTTTGTCTCAAGCATTTTCTAAATTGCATCAGTTTTCTTCAGTCACCAATGGAGCTGACCAGCATGACGTTGGATCCTCAAGCCCAAATTATCCTTCTCTAAACTCCAAGTACCAATATAATTGAATGGTATGCAGCATTTCCTCCAAATATTGATCCATACTACACCCATGAGTGCAGTTATGACATAAAATGGCTCTGTATTCAATCATACACCAGGAAGACATCTCTAACAGCTTTCAGTCACAAGGATGAGGGAAGGAAAAGGACTCATCTCCAGGATTCAGCTAGCTTCTGTGCAGACTGGAACAGGTCTCTGCATGAGTCAACCTGTCCCCTTTTCATATGATTCAATCTCTTATATTGCAAAACATTCCTGAAGCTCTTAGTATTAAAAATGTTTATGTATAATCACATATAAACGTAAGCACACAAATGAAGGTAAGAATCCTCATACACCCTTATACACACTTATTTTTATTTGATTATTTAAATTGATATTTATATTTGATTATGATGTACAGGCACACATACATTCATGCAGACAGGCGCATACAACACACTAACATACATGCACTCTTCTATACTGCAAAATAATTTATTGACTAAACCATATAATTTATAGTACATATATATTATTATNAGAGAATATACAAATACAACAAAATAGAATTGTATTAGTTAGTGCAAAGTCTACATTTAAAAAGCCCATATATACAGGCCAGCCTACTTTTCAATCCTGACTGGTAAAAGGCTATTAAGGAATCAAGAATACAAGTTACAGGATTTTGTAAAAGGCATTACTGGACAATAAAGACAAGATGTTGAAATATCCTTCATATGCGATCAGTTGGCCAAGTTACCAAGACTAAATAAATTAAATTTTAGTAATTGCAAGTCTCCAGGGCTTTGTAGAAGGAAGCTGTGCATTGTAAGTTGACAAGTTGTACATCTTAATTTTAGTCACTTTTACAGTGGGTAATTATTAGTTTAACTGATCTTAATTCAAATAAATAGAGGCCAGAAAAATGAGGTCTTACCAAAGATAAAATCAGGGTCAATGAGCAGTTGGTCACTGATTTTAATGAGTTTTATATATAATCTATCCATTTTTTTGGAATGTCCAATCATGTTCAAGCCTAACAGTAAAAGAGCTTAAAGGTTTGGAAAGTATTCTAATGGTGATAGTGATTAATCTAAACAAATACAAGCAAGCATATTTTATCATATGACCAAGCCAGTTCATGAGGTACAAATCATATTTCACAAAATTATATTATTAAGTAATTGAAAATAGAAAATAAAAGTTCTAGGTTACTCATCATTCTTTGAAAGTTTGGCTAAGTAACAATGATAAATATAGAACTCATTAAAATAGTTGACACAAATAGCCTGAACTTATTGGTAATACAGATAGATATAAAGAAATGTCACTTATATAGTTGGCAGAACATGCAAAATAATTTAAACAGTAGTAATATGAAGAATTGTTCAAATCCTAGTACCAAAATAACGGACATGCAGATGATTATGAAACGTATTCATAGTACCAACCTTTGTCCTAATAACAGGTACTTTGCTAACTTCCTTCTGTTAAAAGAAAAATGCAATATAATGTAGAATAGTTTGAGTATTTTTCCCCGAAATAAAGATTTCAGACATCAAAATAATAACTCACAGGGATTAATGGTTAATCTTTGTTATTATAAAAAAAGTTTACAAATAAATTTGTGCTTTAAAACAACTATTAATAATAGACATAAAACATGCTCTGCTCAATATTTTTTTTTACTAATTAATACGAAATTTAGTCAAGAAGATTACAGCTGATGTAGCTTTATTAGACAACCCTTAAAGTCTCGGGACGATAGATAAAATTGAAATTTATATGGTAGGGGGCTTCACTTCTATAGAGTACTAGTGGCATCAATCAATTTTAGGATGCTTTTTAAAGATAAAGTATCAATTGCATATTTCTCAATAAAATAAAAATATAAAGCAAATGACAAAAAAATTATCATTAATCACAAAGATGGGTCAACCTTAAGTGTAAAATAAAACTTTTAACACTCCAACTACAGAAAATGCCTTTATTTAAGAATTTTATTTGCTTCAGGAAGTGAGTGATGCCAAATATGCAGCAAGGAAGTCACTTCATTCTCTTTTGAAAAGTTGAGAGAAATAGTAGTAATTCTAGTATTTCTTTCTGTCCTTAGCTGTGCTCACTAAACTCCCTTGCACTACTCCTGGACTATCTTTGAATATTTAGTTTTATAAAGTATTCTGCAATTTCTACAATAATCTCTACAAATATTTAACTTTTTTTTTACAAATAAATAGGATTTAAATACATAATGATAAAAATATTGCTCTTCTAAAAGATTTATGACATTGCACTGTAGTAAAAGTGTTGAAAATTGTCAAATGCTTCAATCAAAATTATCAATCATGTTCTGTGAGGAGAAACTCATCTGAAATCAATTATATAAGGATTAGCAATTTTATTTATCGTCCTGAGGACCCTCCAGACAGCACCTTACCAGCTTAATAATGTGCTAACCGAAACATAACTCACCCTTCAACAGTGGGACAGAGAGATCTGACAGCAGCAAAATACCGAGAAAGAAATGTCCCAATGAATATTTTTTACACATAAAGGATAACTACTAAATAAATAAAATTTTAAATAAATTACAATATAATATTTTGATAATTAGCTGTTNTACCACTCACTGTTAACAGGAAATTTCTTAATTTTTTTTTCTTTTTGCATGAAAATTATATTAAATGTTCATTCTGATATAATTTAGCCATCTTTTGATGTCCAAATTAGCAAACTGGGCTCAGAGTTTCTACAGGTAAATACTAAAAATAAATTAATTAGATAATGGCATAAAATAAATACATAATCATTCAAAAAGAGGTATTTAAACAGGAATTTTATTTCAATAAATACTCTTATATCTAAATTGTTATGTTGTATGATAGTTATATATAAGTTTAAATGTTCTGCTAGTTTTTTGTTATATCTTGACAAATTTACAGGTTTATATTTATTTTATTCATTTATGAAACCATAAATAAAATCCACAACAAATCTGATAAACATGATCCATTCAGTTGATAGAAGGGGTGTTTTTTTTTTGTTTTTTTCATCGCCCTTTCAACCTTTTGGGGTTTAAAAATTTAAAGCAATCTTAAGAATACATATTATAACTTTTTTTCTTCACCATTCTCCCTCCTAGCCTTGGGGAAAAACATGAGAGAAAAATCAGAAACCTCCCCACACAAAAAAGAATATATAAATAAAAATGAAATGAATATTTTCTAGAAATAAAATTTCATTGAACAAAAATATTTTGTAGGAATAAACTTTCCTAGAACAAGAATATTTTTAAGGAATAAACTTTCCTAGAACAAGCTTTTCTTAGTACATAGTAAATATTAAAAAAATCATAAGGAGTGTGCACCAGTCAACTCTACAATAATTGGTGACTGAACATCAATGACTTACTGTAGACATAATATCATATTGTATCTATTATTATTATAGTGAGAACGTTAAATATAAATCTTCTACCTTACATGACAATAACTTAGCAAACTGCAACTGAATTACTTTATTATAAAGTATTATAAAGTAAAATTATAAAAGATCTGTCTTCTGCCAGTAGCCTAAAAAGTATTTTCAAAAGGTTTTTTCATTAGATTGCAATTATGTGCAGAGTTTTTATTATTCAGACATCATAATGGATTCTAGCCGGGAAAATCAATATTGAATTAACTTTTCAGATTAAGACAGATACTTGAAAAAGAGGAAAAAGAGAGAATATACAAATACAACAAAATAGAATTGTATTAGTTAGTGCAAAGTCTACATTTAAAAAGCCCATATATACAGGCCAGCCTACTTTTCAATCCTGACTGGTAAAAGGCTATTAAGGAATCAAGAATACAAGTTACAGGATTTTGTAAAAGGCATTACTGGACAATAAAGACAAGATGTTGAAATATCCTTCATATGCGATCAGTTGGCCAAGTTACCAAGACTAAATAAATTAAATTTTGGAGAAGATTACAGTGCAAGAGTGCAAGTGATGTATGGTACATTTAGTTTTGAGAAAAATAAAGGTCATAAATTCCTTTAGTGTCAAGAGAAAATTGAAAATTATACTTCTGCTAAGATGAAATGCACAGGAATTATAAAATGTGATCAGCAAATTACACCTTTATTGGCTTCATATACTTTCTATGGAGATAAGCTATTAATAAAGGTAGTAAGCTTCAGGTGTGTAAAACATTGATTAGATCAATCCTGACGTATTTACATATATATATATATATATATATATATNTAAAGAAATAAAAGCCTTATACACATATATATATATGAGCTAATAGTATAAAGAGATCAGAAGGAGTATAGGACATAAATAAAAGTGCAGGCTTACCAAGGAAATTAAATTTATCAGACTTGGTGAACCTTAAAGGATGTCTATGTGGTTAGATAGAGGACAGCCAAATAACAAATAAAATGCTTCAGAAGAAGCTTCAATTCGCTGCTTGGCAAGAAGAACAACCAAGAATAAGATGAGAAGACTGGGTGCTCTTATTGCTAGAAAGCTCTTAAGAGAAAGAAAATATAAAGGGAAGCACTAAGAAACAGACAATTGATAGATGCTGATAACGGATGAGGCCTTGCCTCAGAAATTAGTTATTGAGCCAAAAGTAGTAGACAGACAGAAACTAACTAGAAAAAATGAAGTTGTCATATTTCTATAATATCAATAAAGGAAAGTGGTTGTCGTTTTAGAAATTTTAAGAGGTTGTGCATAATAAGAAATCCATACAAGTGAGAATCTAAAATATGAAAATTAAACTTTAAACTAATCTTTAAAGATTTCCAGATGTTTCACATTTCTAGTCCAGCTTTAAAATAGTTACGAACGCCTAAAAGAGGGTCTAGACCTGAGAGAGAGAGAGAAGACCCTGGACCAGTCGGAACCGGCCTGGACCTTCAGACTTCAGGACATAAAGACCTTTTGATAGGCAGCATGCCCGCACCTCAATACAGTTTAGTGATAAATAGATTGCTGTGATAATTCTAGTGTTTCAGTGATATTGTTTATTATTGCCAAGTAGCTGCAAGTAATAGTTGTTAATATAAATTTCATAATAGATATAAGGGCAGTAGAAATAGATTGTTAACTATATTGTTGAGCATTTGTAAAGATAATGATAAATTAGAGATATTGTGTTTGCAGAAGTAGTTATTTAATTCATCCCAAGCCCGTAACAATATTAATAATTAGGATTTTCTGATATTTGTATAAATTTTCTACTATTGTGCAACACTGAATTATGAAATACAAACTTTGACTGTACCAATTATAGCTGAACAAAAACTGTAACATTATGTTATTTTTTTTATGCCAACCTCCGAGAAACCATTCTGCTACTCTATTTCAACATTTTTAACTTTATTACTCTTCATCATACAACACTTTCTGTTTGTTTAAAACTTCATTGTGATCCATAAAATGTGCTTCATAGCTCCTAATTTTTTGTGTACCTTATAGACAATTTTTATGACTTTCACACCTATTTGGTAGGACCAGATCCAATCCATCCAATCAGCAGATCTGCTAACACTTACCCAGGGCAATTGATCAATAATATTCTGATACTACCTGGGTTCTCAATTGCATTAGAAATGCTTCACAAATTATAAAGATTTGTTTTTAACTCATTATAGATATACAATATAAAAACCATTTCTACAAGAAGTAATCTTAAAACAAAGCTAAATTGTAGAAAGGCCAAAAAAGTTTTGTAAAAATACCACACCAAAATTAAATTTCTATGTGCTAATCAATAAATTATTTTAAAGATAGTATGAAAGGTTCATTTAAGTGAAATTGTCCACATCAATTTTTTAATAAAGTTAATGATTAAATTTAAAAAAGGAAGCATAAAGAACGTAAGAACTTACCACTCACTGTTAACAGGAAATTTCTTAATTTTTTTTTCTTTTTGCATGAAAATGATATTAAATGTTCATTCTGATATAATTTAGCCATCTTTTGATGTCCAAATTAGCAAACTGGGCTCAGAGTTTCTACAGGTCAGAAGCCATCACCAAATCATACAGAAACTGTTCAGTGACTCTCCAAAAGGGGAGTTCCTTTTGAAACTATCATGCATCTGACTGTGTACAATCGTGATGAGCAACATCTTCATATCTAACTTTGACTACCTATATCTTCTGTTGCCTTTATGATTTTTCTGTTATAGCGATATTTGCAAAACAATCCTAACGGAATCTGCATTCAATAGATAGAATATGATAATATACTATTATTTTTACAGTCAAAAAATATTAAGAAACGTATTCAAAAAGACCGTGTTATCAAAGAGGATGTGGGATGTGGGTGTCGGTCAAAGGAGTAGTAAAGTAGACTATAATGCCGACAGTTTCGGAATATTTTATTCCTTCTTCAGAGTAATGAGTTCAAATATTAAATTTATTATTTTATAACTTTTTTTTTTTTTTTTACTTTTATTTATTTATTACATTCTGTTAAATTCAAACATTTTGTAATTTGATCACCACAATGAATTAGAAAAAAAAATGACATTCAATACAAATCACATGAGGAGAGAAGGTGTCTTGAGCCATAATAATAATTATTAAGGATACGCATAATTATCACATTCTTCAGGTTCTAAGATCAACCATTGACAAACAACAAAGGAAAATAAAATTAAATTATCTGCTAATAATACTTGATGATTAAAATATAATAGAATAATAATTAAGAAAGAAAGGAGTCCAAGCATAGTCAAATAGATCTGTTAGAGTCTCCCAAGCCTGGCACTATGGATTTGAGCCTTAGTGCCACTTAGGGAAGGTTTTTTTTTTAAAGAAATAAAAGCCTGCAAGAGTCCCATGTGGTTCATACTAAAGAGGTCATATAAAGATAGCCCCTCCCACCATGACCCTAAGTAGTTGTATGGTAGATAAAATAAAAGAATGAATAAGTTAAATAAATAAAGAAAATCAAGTTTGTATTAAGGAGACATAAGACATTACAAATTGCCATGGGATTCATTTTAATAAAACAGCATAGAACATTTTTTATTTACAAAACAAGCTCAAACTCTAATTAGAACAATTAATCAATATAGCTTTAAGCTGGGCAAGAGATAAACTGCTAACTTTGCATACTGCATACAAACCGAACATATATTTAAAGAGTAAGTCCAAACAAACTTTATTTACATAGGAAGGAATCTATAAAATAAGTAAATAAATTCTCGTACATTTAATTGGACTTTAAAAGTTTATTATTCTGACTCCTTTTATCCTATCACATACTAGTTATATAAGAAAGGTAAGACTCATGTTTGTTCTAAAATTTATTTAAATATTGGAAAATTCATTTAAATATAAAATAAGAGTAATTTATATTGTGATGAAATTAATAACACTATGAATAATACAATGACTACTAATTATACAGACAATTAAAAATGAAAGGCTGAGGGACTGCTAAGACTTATTATTTAATTTATTTATTTATTATTTAATTTATCATATTGACAGTAATAATGGTATGATAAATGAATCAATCAGTAATTTTAACTCAAATCAATGATTGATCTTTAGTTCTAAATAAATGGTGCATTTTTATTATATCATTAGAGGAATTGCATAATTTTAGAAGTTCTAATGAAATTTTTGGCATAGTTTTAATCTTCAGAGTATGACTTACTCAGTACCTCTTCTAATAATAGTAAATATAATAGTAAGTTCTACTAAAAGAATGTTGAATTCATATGATTTTTTCTTGAAGTTTTATAATAGATTTTTTTAAATTAATGATTTATAAAAAGTAAAGTTGTTTGTTCAAAAGGAGAGTTTGTTGACCGTAGATATTATTCTAAGATGATTTTAGTTGGGGTTCGGTCAAGGTAGATCCAAAAAACACAAATTTAAAAATGTATTTTTTAATAAAGGATTATCTGCCAACGTTTCGGCTTACATTTTAAGCCATCTTTAGGGCTGTAGAAATACAATGTCATGAGAATACAATAATAATTTAAATTAGTATAATTTATATTATTGCATATAGTTATATTATATTATTGCAATTCTCTATTATACTAATTTCAATTATTAGAATAAAGTTGTTTGTTTTCTTTCTATAAAAAAAATAAAATAAATAACAGATTCTAAGCTTAGAGAAAACAAATTTCACTTTTTCAAGAAATATCTCACATAAGTAAGAATTTTGTAAATTCTTTTTGAGATGTTTTCGAGAAATTTTTTATGAGCTTGCAAAATGGCAATAAATGTAGTTGAATCATCACATCTTATTTTCTTAATTATTTTTTTACCGAAATGTAAACTTCTTTTTATTAGATTGTAATATTTGTTTTTCTTACAGATTTTAAAATTTATATCATGTATAGTAAGAAAATGTTTGATACTTAGATAGCATGGATCATATAAAGACAATTCGTAACCAATGTTCTACTACATATTACAATTTAGAGGAGGCTAATTTATCTCAACAGAAATATTAATAGACTCAATCCACATGAATTTTTGATCTCTAGTACCTGCTGATTGTGGTCAGTTCATTTTCAACACTTTTTAAAATTTTAGGAGTATAATTGAAAGTTTATGTTTCAGAGCTATATTCAAGTCTCATTATCTCAAAATTGTAATTCATCAACACAATAGTTCTACAAAGAAATACACAAGAACTACCATTTTTAATAACTCATGTAATATTCCATAATTATTTGTGGAGCAAACTAATATCTCATTAACTTTTGAAAATTAAAATAATACATTTAACAGAATTTATTTTTAATGTAGTAAATTATTAGGATTGACCATAAATTGGAACAGAGGATAAATTCACACAGGTTGAATCAGTTTAGTCTTTTATATTTATTAAAAGAAACAATCAATTGTACAAATATAAAAATTTTTTTGACAACAAATGACAATTGTCCTAATAAAAAAATAATTAGGAATATATAGAAGGCATGATAGTTCTATATTCATTGGTAGTCATAATAACCCTTTAGATTATTTATATGGTTCACATGAAGGGACATAAATTTGGGTGGGAAGAAATGCATTCATAAAAACTAGAATGTCATGTCTATGAAGGACCAAGTCAAAACAACATGTTCATTGTAAATTCTGGAACACTTTTGTCTTTAAATTTTAAATATTAATACATTAATTCAACTTGAGAAAAATATTTTAGAAATAATATCTAAATTAAAAATCCAAATTTTTTCTCTTATATTCATACTAAAACTATGTAATTAATATATGATCCCTTATCAAACAAAAAATACCTCAAAAGCATATGTGAATCTATTCAATTATCTTTACAAACATATCAAACAAAAGACATTATTTTAAAGGAAAAAAATGTTTGCCATGAGTGGACTCACAATCAACATCTGATCTTTACAGCATATAACTATCATGAATTAGTATCTCTTCATTTCAAAAACCTTTATTTAATTAAAAATATTAATAATAACAAAATTTCAATTTCATCTGCATTATTATTGCTAATATGCTACTATTACTATTATTAAGAGATAAAAATAGTGAATTCATTATATTATTCTCCCATCCAAAGAGAAAAACACTCTTTTGTTTGGGGAACAAAAGTGACTAAAAAAGTCACTAAATCAGCATTCATTCTTATAATATTTTGTTCTTGGAGACCTTAGCTCATTTCTTACACACAATATTAATAGCATTAAAAAAATTTCGAGTACCATCAGAAATCAGCAGATTAAGATTAAAGTTGAGGCAAAAGATCCTAGTGGCAGTTAAACAAATTAAAAAAAAAAAAAAAAAAAAAAAAAAAAAAAAAAAAAAAAAAAAAAAAAAAAAAAAAAAAA
>KZ809386.1:11386-23600 GCA_000696205.2 Oncopeltus fasciatus
AATGGAATATTTATTTTCGGAAATCTAAATATTATTTGAATTTGAATTGGTCATATTTCTATATGGTTTATGATATATATTTTTAATATGAAGTTTATATATCATAAAACAGTAATCATTTTTCATTATTTCAAGCCTTATATATATAATCATTATTTCATTATATCACTATATACATAATATAACTTGAAAAACATCATAGTAACAAAGATTATTTATTTTATTCTTAACAAATAAGACTTTTTATGCAAATATTGTCCTTATGACAGATTTAAAAATATTTCGATATTTTCTTAATTCTACATATATGTCACCAAAAATGATAGTCACTAAAATTCATACTATCTATAATTTAAGTAGGGCTGCTGGGGTGCCATTTTAACATACTTAAACGTCGTACGATAATTTACGTTTAAGTATATATATATATATATATATATATATATATATATATATATATANTTTATATATACATGCTTGTGTGTGAGTGAGTTTTTAATGGCTAAATATTTATTAAGATTAATTTAATATTGTTCCGAACAATTAATATTTTATCATTGACATTTCATTTCTTAACTTTATAAATTATTGTGCACTATTTTACTTAGTTATGAAATGTAAGTAAGTATTTGTCAATGTTATAATATCACCATTTGAACATCAAACGAAAAAGTAAAATAATCGACGGTAGATATTGACATGTCATATGTTGTCTGTGTGTCGGGAAGTACTTCCCTCTGGAGAAGATCAGTAGAATACCTCCACTCAGGCAGATGTTCTAAAATTATACTAGACAACACTATCATGTGGAACTAGATAATGAAAAACTCGAAGGCCCGGGACCCATATTAAGTGGAAAACAGACTTATTAGACATTGAATTTAGTAACCTCTCACCTTTCTCACGCTGAAACAATGAATCGATAACCTAAAAATGAGAAACTTGTTGTTCACGTAGGCTTCGTCGGTCGTCAGATGTAATTACCATTTCATCTTCCGGGTTGGACCGAGTCAAATTGTTCTTATTTTCCGANTACCGATTATATTCTAGAACATATTTACGAAAAACGCATACAATGAAAAATATTACGAATGTAAATACAGTGGGTTAGTGCTTCCCGACCAGTCGAGATAAAACTAGTACACATACATTTTACTCTTATTGTACTCTATACATTTAGTTTGTAAATTAAATTGAAGGAGGAAAGAAAAGTAATTCATTGTTTATAAACCGAAAGTTATAGTTCAAAGAATAAATGACAAAGATACAAATTCGGCGCATATCCATTAATAGCATAAGGTAATTAATGAAATAGAATTGTCCTTTATGCTGTATGTGTATGTGTAGTATTGTTGTCATAGACGGAGTGGACTGTTTTTCTCAAACCGGAGGGCGCCAGTCAGGGGAACGGAGGAAAAAATTCCTTGGTGGCTAAGTCATTCATGTATTTCCCTAAAACAGCGCTACCTGCTTAGGAACACAACGGATGACCATTGGTTTCGGAGACATGGATGTGAAGTTGACAATGATGAAAACCACTTCACTCTTAACGAATTTAGAGTAGAAATGCCTGATACTAAAGTAGACAGAGAACAAGGCTCCTTTGTTAAAATAAATGGTAAAATCAAGCAAATAAATTTCCTTTGTGTCCTCCGAGAAATTTAGGTTTAATAAAAGCTAAGATTTGAGTATCTACTGGAATGTGTACTCTGATGAGGAGGCAAGAATAAAGCGTGGGCTTACAAGGCGACCCTTAATCTTCAACCTACGCACCATAATTTAAATACTGATAAAATCAGAACTTTGGGGGAAAGGGAATTACGCTTTAAAATATTCAAAAACACCCTAATATCAAATGAACATTTAAGAATATTAAAGCAGTTTAGAAACATATATTAAGGCCTAAAATAGTTTACTTCAACACAAAGAAAAACAAATACAGACGCTCTTGAGTTTTTCCCAAGCAAAGAGAGACTAAGATATTTTAATGATAGGTGGTAAGTTAATTTTTTTTATAAGTGCTCTTATGTTATAGGATAATATTTATAATTTAGCAGCATATTGTTAATATATTTATATGATATATATATATATGTGTGTGTATATGAGCTAATATTGTTGATTATTGTTAGTTACAAATACATTAGTGTCTTTTTGTATTATTAGAATAAGATTATAGTTTCATATATTTTTCTGATAAATTAGATTCAGTTTGCTAATAATAACTCGTAGCAGGTAACAATATCTTCTGCTCTTACTAATAGATGACGGCCAGTGGATAAATCCTTCCGTCTTTTATGACGTAACAAGAATGGACATCCGAATGCATGCGATTCCGGTCGAAAGCCACAAAGCTCTCAGGAGGAACGGAATCAATCCTTACTTCAAGGAAGCAGAGGATCACCCGACAAGCATGGGTTTCGTAAGAGGGTTACGTGAGTTCCTCACCATGCACAGCCTCAAGGGGAGGGGGGGGAGCACGAATTAAAGTCTGATCTACAGCCACCACTTCTCTTCTTCCACTCAGAATAACTTAAGCCCGTTACGAAGGACCCTTAAAGTAGAGAATAAATAAATGTCAGGCTTCTCTGAAAGAAACGTTTGTCAGGAAATTGTGTTAACTCTCTATAAAACTGCCAGTTTTTATATAATTATTTATTTTTAAAAAATTACTTCAAGTTGAGTTAATTGATGTATTAACCTATAATAATTATAGAAAATGAAAATTTCTTGAATTTATTCTTGTATGTTAGACTGTACCATTTTTCATTTAATATGCAAATAAGGGAATTTATATGAAAGTAAAGAAAAATAATTAATAAAATAAAAACCTGTGAAGTTAATTTGATTAAAAAAAAATGCATACGCTAGAGTATTAAAGCTATCCTACTTAATTAATAATAGAAGTAGATCTAGAAGGAATCATTCAATTTTACCATTAGATGTTTTTTAGTGGAGTTGGGTCAAG
This sequence comes from Oncopeltus fasciatus, assembly GCA_000696205.2. Taxonomy (NCBI): domain Eukaryota; kingdom Metazoa; phylum Arthropoda; class Insecta; order Hemiptera; family Lygaeidae; genus Oncopeltus; species Oncopeltus fasciatus. The sequence goes on from KZ809386.1 coordinate 14,355, forward strand.
GTAGATCCAAAAATATACATATTAAAAAAAAAAGTGTATTTTTTAAATTATCTGCCAATGTTTGGGCTTACATTGTTTTAATTGTTTAAAACAGATAAGCCTTAAAAAATTTTATGGTCAAAAATTTGGTGTAGGCTGTTATTTTAGGTTAGCTGTAACAGGACCAAAAAGTGACTAATAAACTGATACATTTACTTGAATGCGCGAAGATGTTTAATTAAGTGTGTTATTTACGAATTAATACATCTCTCAAGATATGGGCGGTAATTTACTATATAATAGTCTAAGAAAAAAAAATTCTATATATTTGCTTGAAATATTACACATTTCTCATGGATCACACGCTGACAAATTCATTTACAGGTTTTCCTGAAGAAAAAAAAGTTTGAAATAATTATTACAGCCTTTTTAAAGCTTGAGTGTTTTATTTTTTTTATTATTTTTGTTTATTTTTCATTATTCTAATAACGAGTATTTTAGAATATGTTGTTCTTATAATTAGTAAGCTTTAACAATACGTTACTTTCACTCAGCATTCAAAAATACTTAAATGTCTTATTACTTTAATTTATAAAACTGAAGTTTGGAAGAGAATAATCTTTGGTCTTGCGCACCCCACACAATTAAATGAAAAAAATTTGGAGATAGTTAGTTGACTGTTAAACCTTAAGAGGACACGTTTGTCAGGGATTCGGACTTTGGACAGATAAAAACTAATTAGTAACCCAAAAAAGTTGTATCATTGTCAATGTTTCTGGCAACTTTGTAGGCCCTCTTCAGGGCAATCGGGGTTAATGCCGAGAGGAAGAGCCTTCTTCTCTAGGATTAGGACTTCCCATGACAGTCATGATTTAGTTATCCTCAAGCAAGAGACTCTCTCTCACACTCTCTCTCTCTCTCTTTCCATGCCACCCCGTAATAAAAGCTTCTTTACTTTACTAATTTGTTTTTATTTACTCAAATTTCTAGACCGAAACCTTAACCAATCCCTCCGCACGAAATCATGAAAAAAGTCTATGCTGTCATTCATTGCCTCCAGTTTGCCAAATGTTAAATTCATTTATGGACACTGTAACTGTAAATACTCAATAACAAAATTTTGCTCCTTAACGTTAAGTTTGCACTTAACCTCTTTGTCCCGTACTATCTTCCCCGCTTAAAGGAAAGTTAGAAAGGTATCCTGGAGGTTTAATCGAAATCATTAGGATTGTTTACGCAATACAGAAGCGCAGAAAAGCACGTTTAGCGGTTGTTGCATTACCCCGATGGCGCACGAGGCGCTCAATCTCTTGCATGGGTACAGAGACCGCTGCTGTTTTTTTTATTTAGTCCTCGCCATTCAACCACTTAGGGTCATGGAGGGAGGGGCTATCTACGGGTTGTCATCCCATTCCGGCTTAAATTATTTTTCAAAAATGGCACATAGTCTTCATTCGTCATTCGATTAAACTTGAGGTTGGAAGGAAACCTCTAATCAGTCTAGTACGACTTCGTTTATTTAGGAAATTTTCTTTTAGTCTTATACTCTAATTTCATACATGACAAGATTCGTTGAAAAGGCCGGTGAAGCGATGGTAGGCTGTTAAAGAAGATGTGGGAGACTTCATGTGTAGGATAATAAATGTATAACATCACAAATACGGATATGTAAAGTTGCAAATACCTTTATAACTTCTCCCTCCCTCTCTCTCTCTCTCTCTCTCTCTTTTAAATATAAACGTGTGAGTAAAAGACTGTCTTGCGAGTCTTTTGTAAGGATCTAAACCCATGGGAAGGAATCTCAAACAAATACCCATAGCAGAATAGAATTTGTGAGAAAAATTCAACTTTCTTTTTTTAATAAGTGTTAGCCTCCCCATTCAACCACTTTCGGTCATGGAGGAAGGGTCTATCTACAGATTGCCATCCCATTCTAAACGACCGTGGCTCAGGACAAGCTTTATTTATCGTTAATAGCTTGCCCTGGGCAGGATTTGAACCCGCAGCGCCAGGATTATGAGACCTGAACGGATACCATGAGCTACCCTGGCGCCTCGAAATTTCAACTTAAATTAATTAAAGGGCTCATGTTTATGACACTGCAATACCTTTATTTTCAGAGAATAATTTATTTAAGTTATTTGTGAAAAAATATCTTAATTTTTGAGAATGATTATTCATGAGAGTGGTCTCAACATTGAGCAAAAAATTGTTTAAATTATTTTCTTTTAAAATACTGAATATAAAAGTATATTCCCTTAAATTTTCAAAGATTTATTTAAATATGTTTTTCGATAAAAATTTTCGTTATAAAAATTTGTGCTGCTCCCTATAAATTGTCTCTTTACATTTGTAATATAACAACAGAGTTAGTTACTAATACTGAGTTTCCTAATAACAATGAAAACTATTTTGCCCTCGAATTGATCACATAATTCCTTTCAACTTTGGAATTGGAATGGATAACAATCCTTTGCATATCAAATCGAAGATAGGGTTAGCAATGCACCAGATATTGTAGAAAAGTTATCCTTTTGGGTTAAATAATACTAAATTTATTAATAAACTGGCCCAACTATGCAATTTCTTTAAAAATAAATGTTAATGTATGTACATCTTCAAACTCAATTATAAGATTTCTTTTTCCTCCCTTTCTACCACTTTAGGTAATGGAGGGAAAGGCTATCTGGAGGTTATCCACAGATAACCACACACAGGAGAGGTTATTTTAACAACTGTTTATCGGTAAGAGATTGTCTAGAGCGAATCAAGCCAGTTTGAAAAATTTCCCATTTCAAGAAAGTTCTTTATGCCATCATAATATTTATTTCTCTCGGATTTTTGTAATTAAAAAGCTATTTAATATTGTATTTTTTCTTAAGTTTTTAAAAGGCTGTACGCAAATAAATATTATTTAGTTTTCTCTGAAAATTGGACTTACATTTATTGCTATTGGAAATTTCTTTATTCAATTTACTTTCGTTTAATTAAGAATTTTCTTTGGATTTCAATTAATTGAAGGATAGTACTTTATTTAATACACACATCATAGGAAGGCCCATAAATCTACTGATTTCAATTTTTACATTTATTAAAGATTCTTGTTACTATTAATTGAACATTAGTAAACTTTATGCAATATATGTTGATGTAAACTCTAAAATTCGAGTAATGTTCCTTTTTAAAAGCCAGAGTAAACATTTACGCATATATAATTTTAATTAATCTTTTCATTTCTTATAACAATTCCGTTCAGGGTATTTCTATTTTAGGGCTTTATTAATATTCCTTCAAACGCCCTTTCCCATAATTACAACGTTCTATAATGTCCAGTTTTATGAGAAATCCCTCCCTTCCTCAATCACCCGCAAATCCAACTTCTAAACCTCCCTTCCAACTTAGGCATGCTGGAGGAGGAGTTAGTGGGTGACTTGGGGTGAAATAAGGATCAATAAATCAAAGAAACATTTGACGATAATTATTATGTGATTAAAATTTTACAAACTTCTAGAACCAAAAGCCCATCGAGCGACCAGTTCGCGGACAGTCTCCTGCATGCGATTTCCTTACTAGAAAAATATACAGTTTTCCTAACATTAGGTTATTTTTTAAGGCTTGTTAGGGTAATTATTTAACTTTGGTTTATGTATTTTTTTAAATAATAATATAAAAATATTTACATAAATATAAAGAAATAATTTTAAGATTTGGGGCTAAGACTATTAAACAAAAGTATAAATAAAAACAAATTATATACTCTTATTCTTATCAAATGCTAAGCGCTTGGAAAGAACAATATAACAACAAATTTAATTTTATATGCATATTTAGTACATACTTTATTAATAAGCATTTATGAATGAAAACTCATAAATATTGGTTTTTAATTAGTACCTTCATGAGCTTATTTATTGGATTTGTCTACTGTAGATTAGTTGATGGGTAGTATCAGTATCTGCAACATTTTTGTCTTCTATCAGGGACAGATCTTCTAGTTTACAGTAGCTGACCGGAGGTTTTCAGATCACAATTTTCCTCAAAATTATTACAGCACAAATGACAAAACTATGATTTTCACCAGTTTCATACTGAGTTTAACACAATGCCGAGCTATTTCTAGAAAGTGGTCTACGCCTCAGGTAGCAACGGAAAAGATTTCTGAACGAGAAAAAAGTCGGCGGGGACAGTAGAGGCTCTGTAACATCCCCGGGGAGGCTAGAGATCACGGCCTGATTGGGGTCACATGGCCTGGTTTTTGTGCCGAGGGTCGTCTTGGGCCACGGGGGTGCCCGTCTCACAACTCCCGAAATAGTTAAAAGCATGGCTGATTTGGGCACGCGGCCGGAAATGTACGGCACGTGGTGTCCTACCAATCAGGAGTCTGATGAAGACTGACTGGTTACAAGAAGGTTATGGAACAGAGCGGATAATTTTATTCATAAATTTATCACATTTAATTTATCTTAAAGAAGAGTGCAGCCTAAGATGTTAAATACTACTTCTTTAGGAGATAACTAAAATTTTAACCAAAGAGACATAGAAATATACTATAGTATTTAAGTTTACTTAATCATTTATTTTATATTTAGGAGATATCGCAAATTAAATATGAAATTAGACAAATTATGATATCTATTACAGAAAAACATATAATTTTATTCTTTGAATTACTTTATATCACACATAATTACTTAAAACATTCTATAAATATTTTATTTGGTTGTGGTTTTTTATCCCACGTAAATTTTAAACAATTAATGAGAGGGAATAGAATAAAAAAATCTATCTGTCCCAACCAGGAATCGAACCTGGATCTCCTGCTATCCGGGCCGGCGTGCTTGTCCATTACACCACCAGGACGCGCTAGATATCTCATTAAATCCCCTCTACACTAGCGAGAGCCTAACCCGGCCCGGATAGCAGGAGATCCAGGCTCGATTCCTGGCTGGGACAGATAGATTTTCTTATTCTATTCCCTCTCATTAATTGTTTAAAACATTCTACTTTTCAGTTAATCCTCGTTGATAGGGGTTGGGAAGCTGCAGACCTCCCTATAATTTAGACTTTATAGAATATACTAGCTTGATAAAAGATGAAATAAGATGCGTGAGTAATTGACACAAAACATCGGACTCTGAAAAATTTGGATGTTTTGGACATTATTAAAGCTATAAAATTTCCTAATCTACATCCTTAAAGATTTATAATTTCCTATCCTATAACATTAAGAAAAAAATTTCATATCATGAAAAACGTTTAGTACTTGAAGGAGAGAAATATGAAGGACAGGGTCGACAAATAGTGAATTTAAATGAGTTGTGCTTGGAGTTTTAAGGTCTGTTTAAAATGAATAAGTTTGAAATTCAGGAAGAGGTCGTCCAATAACATGTAAAAGTTAATGGTAAGTCAAAGATCTTTTCCTATGGATGGACAATCACATTATGCATTGGCTTATAGGAAAGAAATCATTTCATGAAAACATCAAGCTATCTTCTCAAGTATGTATTATATTCTGCTAGACCTGTAATTATTAATTGAAGAAAAGATGAACTGTAGTTAGTACGGTAATACGGATGAATTAGAGATAAGAACGGCAAGCCAAAGACTCACCCAAGAGAATGTCTAACTGAATCTGTTTGTTCCTGTGGGAGCAATCAAGTTCCTATACCTCTCTAACTATCCCCGTCCCCCGCAATTGGAGGAGCCCAGCTGTTTTGTTCGGGATGAAACCCTGTAATTAATCCCTGTCTAGGGGAAGTATTTAATCTTCTTATTTCTGAGCCGAGCTAAACAAGTTTTTTACGCAGAAATCACGGAGCAGAATAGGAACTATTCTTCCAATAGTTCCGAACAGGTTGTTCCTAATTCTTAAGGAAAATAGTATTCATAAATAAAAAATTTAAAAAAATAAAGGCACAATTTTAACTAAGTTAGAGTTGCCTTATTTAAAAAGGAAAAAAAAAAGAGAGAAAACATTATCGCCTCGCAACTGAGATCTCCCAACATTGTTGAGATGGTCACTTTAGACGGATAATCGTCACTGATTAAGTAATAACTAAGTTTTTCGGTAAAGTACCAAATTTAACAAATAAAATAATTATCTTAGCGTCAAAAAATAAATTTAACTTTCATTTGTTTAAATTTTAGACGTAGTTGAGAGAAATTTTCATTTTACGCGTTTTGTTTAAATAAACAAATGGCTCTTATGCATGCAAAAAAGTCCATTAGAACTACTTTTAGTCAATAATATCTCATTATCGAAGTCCTTCGTTTAAACGCAGTAGATTTCATGCAGTTTTTGGGCTCAGTTAAATACGAAAACAATTAATTTAATTTTAAAAGCTAAAAAGTACAACAGAGGAAAAGTTAAGCCCAATAGGGCTAGTTCTAGGCCGCCCGGAAAGTTAGAAGAGATGAGCCGTTTAGCCCAACTATTTCTGGAATGACTTTTTTTTATATGTGCGTTTTCCAAGCATTTAGCAAAAATAAATCTCGACTAAATTATTTTTTCCCTGCAAATAATGGTAAGGAAAATAAGCTAAAATAAATAATTTTACTTCTTTATTGTAAAAGACGGTATGTGTCACTTTTGATATCGCAATATCTTTTATTTCCATCGCTAAATAGCTCTGAATTTAATAGTTACATATATTTATTTTTCTACCGGCATGAAACATTCTTGTCAAGATACAAGATACACGGCTGTTATGATAATGACGTGCGTGTATGTAAGGAGGAAGGAGCTCGAATGCCGAGGATATAAACGGGACTACTTGTGGCTTTCCCGGTGGTTCCAGCTCTTCACGTAATACCACTCTTGGGAACGTCCAAGTCGCCTCCTCGGATCCTAACTAATAGCTTTAGAAAGGCTCCTCCAGGGTCAGAGAGGTAGGGCGCTTATCAGCGACCCAAAGAAGCCCCTTCAGTCTCGAGTTGTATCCGGACTAGTGAATTTCATCGGAGAATCTGTTGGAAGTCTGTTGAGTTAACGAGACAGTAACCGTCGACAACATTCATTTGCGAATATTTTGATTATAACACAAGTCCGAAAATTAGCAACATATGAAGGGTAGACAGGCTTCGCAAATGATGAAAAATAGAGGTGTCTCACAAAAAACATTAATGCACTTTAAATACAAACTTTATCGATAAAATTATTATGTGTATTAATTCACCCAACTTGAAGTAAATTGAAAATACTCCTTTCGAAGAAATATTTTCCCTAAAGGCAACTATATTTTATTACCTTTTGTTTTTTTTAAATCAGCAACATTAGATTGGATATGTATAAAAGAAATATAATAATATAAATAATACTTATATGTAAGAAATAAGAAAATTACTAGCAAACAAAAATAATAGTAAATAAAATAACTAAGCTATGATAAGAAAATAAAAACTTTGAACGGTTATTTTTTTAAAGTGTATCCAAACCGGTAAGTCTAAGAGGGTAGAATGTGTTACACAGCTTACACAGCTACAAAAGCTGTGTATGACATAGTGGGGATAAAAGTATAGATGTAGGCGAAGCTCGTCACGCCCAGTGCAGCAGTGGCCGACACTATACCCGGAGAACGGTACAGTACTGGTTCACGCCTCGCCGATTTGCTCTAAAATCTCACACACATTCGGACGGATAGGGGGAGAGAGTTTTCTCACGGCAGGATTCCCACCGCCTCGACATTGGACTTGGAGAGGATCTCGTTTGCGGCGATGTACTTCACACCTCACCTCGCCAATTTCCCAAATCTTAGAAACCTAACGAAAGGAGATTCCAGTTTTGACTACTACAATGTTCTGTGTTCTTCTCACATTAAAAATAATGCCTAATGATAAACAACCTGGAGTGAAGTTCAACTTTACCTTCAGAAGAACTCAGAAAATGCTGTTTAATCTCTCAGTTTATGATCAGACCTTCCGTGAATCCAAATTGGTACAATAATAGTGCTGATGTGTATGTCAAAAGATTTGCCAGGAAAGAAGTTCTATTCATCTCGTCGCGATGAGGTAAAAAGACAAGGGCAAATTAGACCAAACGTGACTGCTAGGGATGATATAGCGAAAGATAATTTAGAAAAAGAGTTTACTTAGAAAATACCATAGATACGGTATACTGGCATCAAACCCCAAGGAAACGTTCGAAAAGAACAACAACGTAAGTCAGTTATGCAGGAACTGTGCGACCCAGCAAATTCCTCAATATCATGGTTGATGAATATTTTTTTCGAACATAAACAGTTACGCAGTAGCCAAAACATATACATTAATAACGAATTTTACTTTTGTTTTGTATTTCAAAGCTACATGCAGAATAGCTTCTAAAAAACCCTGAAAATTGTCGCTTTTAGAGCATTGACTCTGCCACTCTCTCTCTCTCTCTCTCTCTCTCTCTCTCTCTCTCTCTCTCACACTCTAACTCACACACACATATTTACATTGTGTGTGTGTGTGTGTGTGTGCGTGCGTGTGTGCGTGCGTGTGTGCGTGCGTGTGTTTGTATTAGTGACTATCATTTTTGGTATCTAGTTGGTAGGGATTGAAAAAAATATTTTTAAAACGTCTGTCATGAGAACAAAGTCATTCCTCAGCTAAAACTTATTTATTTATTTTCTTATAATCAATAACGCTATATGAAGATAAGATACACGAGTAGTTCTTCGTTTAATAGCTTTATTATGAAAGTGAGTCTGAAATAATAATAGAAAGCCTCCAACTTCTTGTCCTTTCTATTTGCCGAGCCTAGTGAAGTTACCTCTCGGAGAATGAGATGTGTGTTCCCAAGCTTGAAGGGAAGGAAGTCCCTCTTGGAGAGGATGGGGCATCTGCGTGCGAACTGGGAGCCGGGTGGGAGATCAGCTCGAGAACAATGCCACGGCGTACTTACGAGTGGGTAGTCGACCAGCACTATAGATACACCACTGGATATTATCTCCTCGCCTCACACTTAGTACCTTACTCATTAGATTATTAAATACTTACAAATACAAATAAGAAATAATCAGTTACTCATGGAGCAATTTTAAAATCAGGAGTATCCTCCATTCAACTTTATATATTGTAATGAAAGAAATTAAATAATAAGACATTAACAAATTCAATTACGAATTATAAACGATGAATGATTTATACCGAATAAAACCCCATATAATCATATTTAAATCCGTCAGAAACGACGATTAATGAAATTTAATTACTCACAAACCCTGCTGGGCAAACATTTTTTTGTTTGGGTCCATTCAAAAGTATTCTTTCTTCCCAGCCTTTTTT
>KZ809386.1:43514-69689 GCA_000696205.2 Oncopeltus fasciatus
TTATAAGTGCATATATATATTTTTATTTTTTTTTCTCCATTAAAAAACTATAAAGCAATTTAAATACTAATCCCGCAAAATATTAGTCTACAAGATTCCCTTTAATAATAACCTTTAGCGACATAAGAGGGCAATTAACGATATTCTATACATTACTCTATCATTTAAAAAAAATTCCTAATATATATTTATAACTTTACTGCAGGTAGTTAGACATGAAGAAAAGAAAAAAACCCGGATTACAAAATCCCGCAAAACTCCTTTTGTAAGTAATGTAATCACAATAAATATCCGATATATTTCGTTTAGTGCTAACTCACGGTGGACAAGCAATTTTTAAAAATTCTCAAAACTTGAAGCCTCACACTTTGAAGGATTGCTACCATTTTCAATTTTCACGTTGAATACTATAGTTTATTTTTTTTACAAAAACTAACTAAAATACTGCTCATTATTTTCTAATAGTTTATTATAACATAATTTTTAGTGCAAGGGAACAGAATAAAAAATCTAACTGTCCCAGCCAGGACTCGAACCTGGAGTTCGATTCTGTTCCCTTGCACTAAAAATTATCTAAATTTACGTGGGATTAAAGACCACAAAATAAATAATATTTATAAAATTTATTATAACATGTTTTTCAAAAATCCTGTTTAATATGCATTGTATAATAATATAGTTCATTATAGAAAAGTTATTAAAGGCAAATGAAATTCTCTTTGAAATACACTTTTTAAAAAAATACTAAACATGCAGGACATTTCCAAAAGAAATTCGTTCTTTGACTCATCCTTATTCTCATAAGGGGTCACCAACGAAATTTCTCAATTATTCTCTTTCAATAAAATCAAGATTAATAACTTTACCGCAATTAGTGTACTAAACGACTAAAAGTAAATAACTAATGCAAGGGAACTTGTATTTCGCGCAAAACTCTTCTCCAAACTTAAAATCTCACTTTACATTACTCATTTTACGTTGGTTAACCTTTTGAGATAGATAAAAACTAAGAGAACAAAATTCTCAGCAAAATTCATAATGGAACTAATCCCAAATCGATAAGAGTAACCATTTGTTTTTAGAGTAATTTCAAAAGTTCAAACAATTTTAATCCCTTTGAACTAAGAATCATTCTCTAATTAGGCACATCCTCAAAAATGATAAGAAGAAATATGTTTGTCCACAGTATGTCGTAAAGGACATATATGTATATCTGTTATGAGTACAGCCATGGAGCATAGAATTAGGGTGGTTTCCCCCAGATGTCAAGTCGCGTACCACTTGTATAACCCACATCTAGTCCCGGCTTGGGCGTTTGGCGACCTTTCCTTCGCGGGAGCTAGGGCGGTGGCCCGTTCACTTCCACGAGGTGCCCGCTCCGACTTTCCCATTCGCCTCAGCCTTCGACTGCGGTTCCTATTCCGTTTTCTTCATTAAAATCCTCGCCCCCTTTTCTTCCCGCGACAGATAAACTTAGGAAAACCGCTGAGAGAAACAATCGGGTTAAGGCTAGCAGAGGAGAAAATGAAAATACCACACTAAAGTAGATTTGTATTTGTATTGTACATATTTATGTGTATTAATTTATAATAAATTAGTTTAATAATGTATATTATGTTGTTCTGTATATATTACAATATAATATTGTTTTATAATAGATTAATTAATAGGTACAGGCTTATCGAGTATTGCAAGTAAATACCAAAGGAGGAAATCGAATGCATTTGGTAATATAACATTAAGTTTTGAGAAGTGTAGTAGAGCTCAAGAAGACATTTTTGAAAATTTGTTGCAATGATTTCCAAAACAAAATATTTTTAGTATTTCATTTTTCTCTCATTAACACAAATTTTTAATCAGTTCCGACATTAGATATTTAATTAATGAAAGAGTGCAAAATTACTTATTTTTTAATCTTCCAAATATTTAAATAAGCTTTTAGAAAACTTATCTCGTTTTAATTAGCAACTAAACAAATATATTTTAATATAAGAGCATAAATAAAAATACATAAGAATAATACATTAGATCTTCAAGATTATAATTCGTAAGTCGCCTAACAAATTGCAATGCTGTTCAGGATACCATACTCCGTAGATCTTTTCTAAACGATCTAAATGCAGTTTATTGGGTCTTTATCAAATTTATTGATTTTCAAATAACCTTATAGATGTTCTCAAGAGTTCGCAACAATTGGCCATCCAGTGTATTGTTCTAAAATTGAAAAATAATACTTTATAGTTAAACTATAGTCACTTCTATATTAATTCATCATACCACCCGTTTAGCCGTGAAAAGTAATTAATTGATGCGGTTTATAATTCAACGAACCTTAAATAGCTTTATTTGTAAAAATTAATTCCGGCAACACCTCTTTCATAATTTTTACATAGCAGGTAATGCATGCTACTTTCACAGCCAAAGGAAATGAGAAAAAATACTTTAAAAAAAAATTAATTATAAGAATGACGCTCCAAACGGTAAATATTTGGTAACTACGATTTTACATATTCGAATGCATGCCCAGTAGTTTTTTTTTTCTTTTCTGCAGCGAAAAATCAATACCCAACTTTTAGTATATTTTAAAAATCTTTATAGCTATGTTTTAATAAATAAAGCATTTGTTATATTTGGGCAGGGGATCTGAATATGACATCTAAAAGAAAAAAAAAACAGATACATCTCAGAATCTTACATACTTGCTTATCGTTATTTCGCATGGAGCTATGAAAAAACTATGATTACTTTACGCAGCTATTCTCTGAAAGGGATAAATTTGATAGTTGGTGACTTTCTACTTCATCTGTGACGTTGATTACAACTTGGTAAATAAATCTAACCACCAATCTGCATTGTTATATAATTAAATATATCTTAAGCTAATAATTACTTTATCACTACATAAGTAGTTCATCATCCTCATTTTAACTAGTGGTAGTCCTTGATAGAAACAAATTAATATGATATATGTATATATATATATATGCACATAACTCATATCAAATATACAACTTGAGAATAAATGGTTTTACATTTGGTTTTATGGAGCTTGATGATGATAATTAATTAAATATAACCTATCTAAGAAATAAGCGGGACATAAATTTCCAATGATTGCTATTCCTAGTACTCTCACAATTGTACCTTTTATCTTACAGATATTTAATTCACATTTATTAAGTATAAGACTTCAAACTATATTAATTATAATATCTCAATTTGATAATAATTAAATTTAAGAATTTATCTATTTTATTAGTATATATTAATTTCCGCCAACCTTTTATTTATAANTTCCGCCAACCTTTTTATTTATAAATAAATGTCTATATTTCTGTAAATATATATTTTTTTCTTTTCTCCTGTCTGTAAATACACAGCCAGGACGAAGGCTACAGAACTAGGTATAGTTCAATTTGTACAAGGGGATTTAGTATACCCTTCTTTACCTGTCCAAGTACCTCTACAGGTAGAGGTGTATTGTACTAAGCTACCTGCCAAGCTTCTCATCGATTAGGGTTCCATACCCTTCCAAGCACAGCTTTTAAGATCCTAGGAGGGTTGCTTGAGGGAAACCAAGCTTCCGCTTAAATTGATAATTCAGGGGGGTAGAGAGAATCACTTATGGTAAAAATAAGAATTGAAATGGTAATACTAAGTAATATTACATTCAGTAGGTGGAATTCCTTAAATTCTCTACCAATAATCTCTACGGTCAAAAACTTTCCATTTGAACTTAAATTATGAAGTCTAGAGAGGTGGATACTTATAAAATTACCAAAACAGGACACCATAGAAATGTAATTATAAAATGAAGGAAGTCTGAGTAAAAACACATATTGTGTGGACGTGCATGTGAGTCTGATCGTACTTTGTAAAATAAATATGACTTTTTAATCAAATATGTCTGGACATTTTCTTAAATACTAACATATTTAAATAGTATAAAAACTATTCGTTGTCTTTAAAAAATGAGTAAGTTTCTCGTAAAATTTCATAGAATAATCAATAACCATTCATGCGATAAGATAAATTATTTGGAGAGGTAGGCGCACTATTGTAAAAGCGTTGTTTCGTTCTTGAAGAAAACTCTGTAAATAGAATAATGCTTTAAGTTGCATTTGTTAGTAACTCATGTATAAATGTTCCTTATTTATACATAATAGTTGAGAAAAAAAATTACAGAAAAACAGTGGTTCAAAAAACTCACTTGAGTACATGAAAGGTATTAAGTTATAAAATCGAAATACAGACAAAACTACTTTTTCTCAGTTTGTTTTTAAAAAAATTTCTACTATTAACGTCAATAAAGGTTATTTAACATCTCACTTATTAAATGCATGATGTACATAATACTATTTACTATTTTACAAAAATTCTGTCAAATGTATGCATTTTGTTGTTTCAACTCTTCCTATCAATACATTTTTACAGGATTTCGCAATGAGTTTACATACAGAGCTGTATGTAAATTTATTTTAATACAAGGCACATTATTCTGTTATAATATATCACTCAAGTCAATGTGGCACATTACTTGTAACTATATAACTAATTAATAAAGAATTTAGTTAATCTCCCTAGGAATCAAAATGCCCTTAATTATTGGATTGTTATCATGAGATTGTTGCTAGTAATTTAAACCAAACAACTATTCCGTTGTTTCAGATAACATAGATTTCTTATTTATTGAGTAGACAATGCCCATAAATGAACTCATTACAGTCTTCAGTAGGGAATGAATTGACAAATAATACCGAAATACAAAACAACGATGACCTCAATACAAGTTAGATGAGATAAAATTATCCCACCATATTCCTATACATCTATTGGTATTGGGCGCTAGATTTTCCATTACAAGAATCCATGATGGGTCATAAAGAAGTGGGTGGCCTCTTAAATAACAATGTACGCATAGGTTTACTACTTTCTAATATATTTCAAGGTCAATTAACTATTGAGGTATTTTCAAATCGTATAATCAGTACACGAATGAAAGAACTGATTTCTCCTGTGTTACTTCCGTGAGGTATGAATGTTTAGTTGAATGAAATAACCGGAGTGGTCTTAGAAGATCTACTTGAAACTTAGCACGAAATAGATCTTGCCAATCCGCAGGCCAAGTTCGCTGATCACGAATGTCGCACCGCTGCGAATCCTAAATAAAGAATGATTTCAAACAATGACAAAAAATAAAAAACAACAATAAAAATAATGAAAGTGCATTGAGATTGTATCTTCAATAAAAGTAACCTTCATAACCTAGTTACTTATTGAATGGTAGATTAGTACAATTAAATACTTTCTGATATTGATATATTAATTTATTGACTGAAATTAACTACTTAATATTTTAATATAATCATTACATGTGCTTTCATTAAGGTCAAAGGCAATAAGGGTTCGTCTGCCTGTTTTCGTTGTTACATGAAAACTTTAAGCCGTTGATATCGTACTCATTCAGGTAATAATAACATGCTCTAAACACTTCAAAAGGCAAATATCTGTTTATCGGCGAGGGTCTTACAGGGAATAAAAACCCCGGGATACTCAACGCCATTCATCACTCACTCTCTCTGAAATTCACTTATTTGTCGATTTTATGTTGACAAATATTTAATAGGAATCATATCGACATATTCCTCCTTTAAAATACAAACAAAAGAATAAATATTGAAATATCATTTTACATTTCGCTATAAATAACTGTAGATTATTAAGGTGTAGAAGAAGTTATTTCTAAATAAGTACTGGCCAAAGTTTTCACTTGTATACATACAAAGGTGTGTTGTTCAAATATTTAAAGTATAACTATCATCTGATTAATAATTTAAAGTATTATAATAAATATAATCCTAATTGTACATCTTATGCACTTTGAAGAGAAGATACATTTAGATCCCACCTAAGGAAGTTAAATTCATCAATCGTATCTATCAAACTAGGTAAGAATTCAAGAATGCTGATTCCCTGAACATTTCACGTTTTCCATTAAGCTTTAAAAACGATACAGAATTAGGTGCAACATATCGGAGTTGGTTTTTGTTACAGTAATGGGGATGGGAAGTACAATTTTAATGTCAGCAGAAATATTAAAAGCAGTGCTGCTTCAATAAATAATCTGAAAAAATATGCCGTAAAAACGGCACGGAGCATTCCGAAGAGAAGGATTGCTCTTAGTAATCCGAAGAAAACTTCTGTCTCTCACCTTTAATTGTGGTATTCAGTCAGGTTTGTCGGATGCGGTGCAGGAGGACGGACCACTCAGGCGAATGTGCAGAGTCGCACTAGATGTCGAAGAAAGCACAGTGGAAAATGCGCACAAAGGTTCACAGGACTAGGATGTGGCTGCGCACAGAAACCGGGGGGACACGTACACCCTATTCGGAAAGCTGGCTGGAGCGTACTGGCGTACAGATACAAAAACCTTCCGGGGACCGGTTCTGTTGCCCCCACCACCGCTCTGACTACGCCTTCCTCTAGGGGGCGCCTCCTTACTAGGCTGCCACCCTCCTCCCTCAGAGGATTTTAGATGTTCCTCTGCAGCTGCCTCTTGTTTCGAAGACGTCTGCTCAAAGCAAGCCCCCACGTGGGACCTGACGTAAGCTAAGCGGACGTGTCTGAGAATATTATACAGATTTAAGTAAATGGTTCAGTGATCTCCAAGGTCGGTAATAACAAGACAGCTCGCCCCTGAGAATATCGTATTTCTGGGTGGGCCAATACATCCTTGTCCTAATATATTTAAATGGTTCACCAACCCTTCATAAGAGAAGCCTTAAAAAGGACTCTACGTACAAACACATATTTATCTAAAGGATATCCCACATAAAACGGCCACTCATGAAACACCCAAAAAAGCATAAACGTTAACGGAAAATGTAATGGTAGTAAATATGGAGGGCTGGTCGAATTTGCAAATATGCATTCCATCTCTTTAAGTTATGTTCAAGTGTAGATCAAGATAGGCTCCCTCTTTGGCCTATCACTTTTATGGTTTATTTTAAAGGGACCTACAAAATAATCAAGGCTGTGAAGTTAGTTTTTCAATACCGTTTTATTTTTCTGGAATATTTCTCTAGTATTTACAGGAGACTTTTAATAACATAATAGCAATTTAACTGGCTTTTAATGATCCAAAAAATAGTACCATTTTTTTTATTTTGCCAGTTATTAAGAAAATTTTATGATTCCCTCTCCTAACAGTCCGAAGAACCGTCGAAGATAAAGTGTTTTTACGATGACATCACCACCATGTCTAGTCCGATTTATTTAAACAAAAATGTAACTCTGCTGATAGTTTATCCATTATTTGTGACATTAGAAAAACCTTCAGAAAACATTCTGTTGTGATTTTACACCAATGTGTATATTCTGGTGAAATAACATTTCGTTAAAGGAGAGTTCAAACTTAAAAAGCTGAGAAGCTGGGAGAAGGCTCCTACTTAATTTACACTATCCATTTCATTGTCGAAACTACTTTTTGCAAAAAAGCAGGCCTTACACGTTGCTAAAGATCCTAATTCCCATTCCAGGGCTTAGAGGAATCCCAGGTGAACAGGCAAGATCTTGGTCAGTGAATATTTGGTGTGGCATTATTGGGAATGAAATAGATGGTTCTTACTTTTACCATAGGTTTGACAATGGACCAATGCATGTCGACTTGGTAAGGAACATAAGCCACATTTTATGGAAGAAGTCCTTCCTCTTAAACGCAAAAGCAAGTTGTTCAAGCATGATGGAAGCTCCGCTCACCTTTCTCACGCTAGAGCATTCTAAGACTTACTTTTTATTTTACCCTAATATATCTATCCTACAATTACATTATGAATCATTTATGATGGTTCATTATAGGCATAACGAAGATTATTGAATGCATAATTTTAGATGTTTTTGTAAGGGGACTTCTAATAGAAATGGCTTACTTAAAGTCTCGGCATCGCCAGACTAACTGATAGTAGTCCTTTTTCAGTTCTACAAAGGAATTGCATTGGAAAATATTCACAATGCTGTAGAACAATAGAGAAATGTTATAGAAAAATTGGTTCATAAATATTCTTTTTATTGCTATCAACTCCGATACAGCAAGGTACTACCAGCAGGTGGATGAAATAAAGTAATTAAAATCCATAATGGGCACAAGAGAGGTTGCGGACTCAACAGTGCCCCCAGACATGAAGCTATCTACTCAAATAGATGTCAAGACTAATTTATTTTGTGCCATCTTGAAGATTATTTTGGTAAATGTAGGTAGTTCTTAAATGGTCTGTATAAGTGTGTTTAGATTGCCTTGGAATTTATTCTAGGGAAGAGTTTTATTTTATTATTGTGAGGATCTTGAGACCAAAATGAAAAGTATAGTTTGAAATGATTTATATCTGTAACCTTGGTTTTGGATCTACGAGTGAATATAGTGTTTTCGTTGCTCCGTGTTCTGTATATGTGTGCCCCATTCAAATTCCATCCCCAGACAGTGTACCATAGTGACTTGTGGAATGAATTAATATGAATTTGTGGGCATGCTTCTTTTCTAACTCTGTAAGTGATACATTATGATTTCATGAGGTTGAGGTTTTACCTTCTAGAGAGTACACGTTTTTCAAATTTTTGTGAGATGTTCTTAGTCTGTGGGATACGTGGGATTTTGATATGGCTGTGTGTTGTGAGACGATCTGTTAGGATATCGTGTGTGTATATTTCTGTAAGAGCCAGTATTGATCCTTGAGGTACGCCGGCCAGAGCAGCTTCGGCTAAGGTCTAATCTAACGGTGAAGAATTTCTAAAAATGATTAGCTAATGCGCAGGCTACACAATATACTATCGAAGCGTCGAGGACCGCTACTATCATGCCGGTGGCAATTTTGTCCATTGACTTACTACACACGCACAAACACAGACACAAAATTAAGGAAAATATTTTCAAAATACTTTTCTATGATTCAAGTGACTTAAAATACGAGTATTAAAAATATAAAAAAATACAAATAAATTATATATCCTTAAGAACATTTAACCCAGTATGTATGTATGAATATATATGTGTGTGTGTGTCTAAAAATTGGTTAGGAACACTAAGATATGTGAGAGTGTCTTGGCAACATGGATAAGAGCTTATCTAGTTATTAAACTCTTAAGAAACAATCGAAACAATATCAATCATCTCTTGCCTCCGATACTGCTCTTTATTAATATAAATATAATGCACACACATGTGTAGGAATAAAATACATTATATTAGCCTCTTTAATAATTATTAAATGATTATAATACATCTTAATGGTCGCATGAATTTTGAGAGCAGACATGTTTTGGTACTCAGGTCCGAATGCTTTATCTGCATCAAAGACAAGTCAAATACTTTTATTCTTCTTGTAAAAAGCGAGACAAGAGTCTTACCTGGATTTAACTCAGAGTCTGGAAGCCAGTATCTTTTTGGCCTTAGCAGTAGACAAAAGAAGAATTGGCTTATATTATTAATTCTGGGATTATTTTTGATAATTTTCTATTTAGAGATTCAACATCCCATGACCAGATTTATAGATTTTCTTGTAGCCTATTTCCCTCGCCTGATTTATTATACACTTTTAAATGCTGTGCCTTTAAGAGCAAGTGCCTTTATTAATTAAGTGGTAGTCTTGGTCAGAATAAATATAAAATTGTTTTATAAAATATACACGTGGATTTTCATGTGATAACAGCTAAGAAAAATCTTGCTCTATGAAAATTTGTTTTCCCTTTGTTGGTCATAGTGAATTCTAAGTATTTTAAAATAATACGTAAATAAATGTATTAGATGAAGACAGATAAATGACTTGATGAAATCCTTAAAAACATTTATTTATTTTTTGGAAGATCTATATATTTCGGTACAGCTGCTACTGCAGCGTTTATTTCCTCATTGCTCATTACACCTTTCTTTAAGAGAGCTTTAAGCAATTGTTTCTTTGATATAGTCAGGAAGTTGTTTTTCAGAAACGATGGAAACCCTCGGAAACCGTCAGCCATGGTGAATAGCGGTACTCTCATGATGCCCATCACCTGCAACAGACAAATTCTCCTCATAAACGTTTATAGATCGGTATTTTCTGAGAACGTATTGGACAAGAAATGATTGCCCTATACCCTCTTGCGAGATGGAATTTGAGTCTATATGGTATTTTACAACCTTTATATCTTCCTACTCTGGAACTCACATCGTAAATCCTATTCGGCACAGTTATTGCCTCAGCCAAACATGCCTGTCCATCAATTTAAAAAAAAAAAAAAAACTGAAATTCTGAAATTTGTTCACAATGGCTTCCACGGTCCTCAGACATATTCACATATTCAATACTTCTTCCAGGTTCAACCGTGTCTTAGAGTTTTTAGGTAGCCAAGCTTTCGCACATCGTGTGATGGCTTTCTTCAGGGCTGAATGGAAGCTTGGCATCTAAAAACTCTAAGACACGGTTGAACCCCGAAGAAGTATTGGTAAATATTCTGAAATATGTTAAAAGATTTTCAAAACTAAGATTTCCGTAAATTGTATAAAATAATTATTAAAATTTTAAGTATGTGAAGCATCTAGGCTATATATACTAAACTACATAAGCAGGGGATACGTTTAAAGACTATAGTGTGAAATGATAAAAAAAAAAAAAAAAAAAAAAAAGGGCCATGTAAGATCATAAATAAGCGATTTTTTTCTGCTGAAACAGGAATTGAACGCTAGTTCACTGACTTTCATTAAATGTTTAAGTATTGCTTCCGAAAAGAAGTTTCCGATCCAGGTCCACCCCAGGAGAAGTAATTTTTCTTATTAAAATGGAATTAGTTTCATTCCTTGAATAGGATTTTCGTGTGTCTCAAGCTGTGACGGATACGAGTGAAGTTTTTATACGTTAATAAAAGATACAATATATACAGACGTAATATTTTTTCAGTCAAATATTCATATTGATTACGAATGTATTAATACATGAATATTTTAAAGGTTGATTCAAGAACGTTACACTACAATGGAACAATGGTAGGCTGAAGCTAATCACCTCGGTCCATGACGTGAATTTTGAAAAATGTCTTCAATTCTAAACTATCCAATTTGGGAGAAGTTAAAAGCATAGTTTAAAATTAAATATTTCTATTTCTCTCACACGATATTAAATCTTCTTACAATAAACTATTGGGCGAATGCATTAATGGCTGAAACCCTGCCTATGTAGAGGGGGGAAGACCAAATTTTAAATTTTTTATATATTTTGTTATTCTTAGTATTACTTGAAAGTATATATACCTCATTAAAACATATAGGATCTATAACATTTTTATGAATTATATTGACCTTTTATGTACAATAAATTGCCTCAGGTAACTAATAAGGGATGCGGGGAGGTCCTTATTGGGACCGAGAACATAAATAATAAATAGTCTTTAATTAATATTAGGACAAGTGCTTATGTAACATTATAAGTGCATTTTTTTACTAACGCTCAAGTTTGATAACATTTTTAATAAAAAAAAAAAAAAGAAAAAAAAAAGAAGAATTTAAATAATGATTTTCGTTGTCGTATTTAATCCCATGTTAAATTTTATACAAGAAATGCGAGGGAGTTTTAATTTAAAAAAATGTCTACCTCAGTCAGGACACGAACCCGGGTCTCCTGCTTTCCGGGCATGTATGCTGGCCAATAAACCAATGAGGCTAACTAAACAATCTCTTCTAGTCCCTGCACTTTACTCCGAGTCTAAGCCCCCAAGTTAGTCGAATTTATCGTATTCTGCTCGAAGGAGATAACATTGTCGGCTATTTCTATTTTCTCTGTGTTATTTGATTCCACGTTAAATTTTATACAAAAAAAGCAAGGGAGCCAGAAAAAAAATCTTACTACCTATGGCTGAGGTAGTAAGATTTTTTATTCTAGCACCCTTGCATTTCTTGTAGATTTTTAATTTTGTTTCTTATTTTATTTATTTACTGTTTATTATTTTTGTATACCTTATATTTTAGCAAAAATCGGCGCTAGTCAGCCATTGTGCAAACATCTTCAATACGTGCTCCTCAATACTATTTATTTAATTAGTATATTAGTGAACTAACATCTACTAAACATGACACAGACCAAGTTTAAGTGACAGTGCACAGTTTCACCAAGTTTAGTGAAAAACTATGGAACAACATACGAAAAATACGTAAGTACATATCGTATAAATTAGTGCTCTAGTCAGTGAACAGGTCAATAGTTATCAGAGGAGGGGGAACGACACGTTCCGTCCTATTACTTGTCCTANTATATATATATATATAAACTGACTATATTTTTAGCTTTTCCATTAAAGAATCGCAGTGTAAATAACAGTGTGTCGTAAATAACTTGTACTTCATGAGTAATAATTCTCCAAATTGCACACATTTCTAGAGCAAAATGTTATCATCTTATGCTTTATTTTATAAAATATAATGGTGAATTATATAATTATTGAATTCTGTTGATTTCATAGCTGGCTTTAGATCTGACGTGTCTATTTCCCATTATTATAGGCACCACAATTGTTGTATGTAATACTCAGAAATCGTATGAGTATCATTATCTTAGGGCGATAACCATTCAACAGAGATAGAGAGTAGTTATAAGATAAAATGTTGGAAACAGCGGACTTGTGGATAAGGTTGCCATATGATTCATTTACAAGGAATTGAAATGTCGCATGTGCTCCCAGGCTTCTTCTTCGCATTGTTTACTCCAAGTGTAGGATATACCCTACAGAGCAGAGCCAGGAGACGTACTGCAGTCATATCTGAGTCGTTCCCACATTTCTAAATGTCGCGTTCCAGTAACAAGCCGATATAAGAGAAAACCTCTTTGGGGTCTCTCTTCCTCACAAGGATTATACATATGTTCCTTGACTATCTTCACTATTTCCAAAATTTTGGGTCTGTTTTAGCCACTTTTTTTTTGTTGCCATTTTTAAATAGAAATTATTGCTTATTATTCCGTTTAAAGGAGAGCAAGTCTTAATAGAGCTGTAAAATATGGCGATGGCTATCAATTATAAAAAAAATAAGCTTTAAGTTTCTCTTGCCCAATCTTTGGTTTTAACGAGAGTATGTCTACATAGAGCTTTGACAAATAACAAAGGCTGTACATTTCCTATAAGCTTTGCTTGCTTATTATTCTGTTTAAATGTAAGCAGCTCAAGTAGAGCAGTTTTCCGACATTTCATTAATGAAAACCTCACACAGTGTTGAAGGTATACTGAATTCCGATCATTGATGACTCCTTGCTATACTCTTCGTAAAGGAACGTTTAACGGACCGTTGGATTCCGCATGTTGCGCACATCATGCAATTTTCTCATTAAATGTATGTCAGATAAATGTCTCGTATTTTTACGGATCTTTAGCCTGGATATTACCACATCCTTTTTTAAATAATCACGTTACTTTTGAGTTTTCTTAGTTTGTTATGAGTCACAGTGCTCTATCACTGTGCTCATTAATCATATTATTTTAAAAATAGCTTTTAGTGTATAATTAAGGACTTTATGGCATTTGATACAATCAGTAATCGCTAATAAATAGCTTATCAACTTCATTGTTTTTAATATTACTAATATGCTCTGGAATTAACTAAAATTAATTTTATTTATCTTCAGTGAAGGTACCTCTTGGGAATCTTTACAACAGATATTTCTGAGACAAAACTGTTCCAGTATTTTAATGTAGGGAAAACATGAACATTATAGGTCAGTTAAAATAGCTGAACATAGCTCAAATGAAGATAAATCTATAAAAATTCTCGTATTCTAGGGAAGTTAGCTTTTTTTTCTTAAAATTTATTTTTTATAAATATTATTTTTTTGTATTTTGACTTAAATTAAGACAATTGTTTAGTGGTTTTAATTGTCCAGGGAGAGGGGGGAAGATAGAAGAAGCGGAAAATTCTTGTACGTTTTTAATACCATTGTTAATATAAATTATTTTCTTATAGCAATTACAACTTTTCTAGAACAGTATGATTTGAAAATATTTCTCAATGAATATTTATTTAAATGGATTATAATAATAGTAATAAGACAATTATAATATTAGTATTTTATCTTGTAATAAATTATGATAATAGTAACATGATTTTCTCTATAACATAGTATTAGTAGAAAATATTTCTCAATGAATAATATTTTTANTTTCCTATAAGCTTTTCTTGCTTATTATTCTGTTTCACGAGTACCTGTATTTATTGAGCTGTGTAATATGGCGAATACTATAGATTTCCTTTAAGTTTCTCTTGTCCAATCTTTGGTTTTAACGAGAGTATGTCTACATAGAGCTTTGACATATAACAAAGGCTATACATTTCCTATAAGCTTTTCTTGCTTATTATTCTGTTTCACGAGTACCTGTATTTATTGAGCTGTGTAATATGGCGAATACTATAGATTTCCTTTAAGTTTCTCTTGTCCAATCTTTGGTTTTAACGAGAGTATGTCTACATAGAGCTTTGACATATAACAAAGGCTATACATTTCCTATAAGCTTTTCTTGCTTATTATTCTGTTTCACGAGTACCTGTATTTATTGAGCTGTGTAATATGGCGAATACTATAGATTTCCTTTAAGTTTCTCTTGTCCAATCTTTGGTTTTAACGAGAGTATGTCTACATAGAGCTTTGACATATAACAAAGGCTATACATTTCCTATAAGCTTTTCTTGCATATTTTTCGGTTTCAACGAGTACCTGTATTTATTGAGCTGTGTAATATGGCGAATACTCTAGATTTCCTTTAAGTTTCTCTTGTCCAATCTTTGGTTTTAACGAGAGTATGTCTACATAGAGCTTTGACAAATAACAAAGGCTATACATTTCCTATAAGCTTTTCTTGCTTATTATTCTGTTTAAATGTAAGCAGCTCAAGTAGAGCAGTTTTCCGACATTTCATTAATGAAAACCTCATGCAGTGTTGAAGGTATACTGAATTCCGATCATTGATGACTCTATGCTATACTCTTCGTAAAGGAACGTTTAACGGACCGTTGGATTCCTCATGTAGCGCACATCATGCAATTTTCTCATTAAATGTATGTCAGATAAATGTCTCGTATTTTCACGGATCTTTAGCCTGGATATTACTACATCCTTTTTTAAATAATCACGTTACTTTTGAGTTTTCTTAGTTTTTATGAGTTACAGTGCTCTATCACTGTGCTCTTTAATCATATTATTTTAAAAATAGCTTTTAGTGTATAATTAAGGACTTTATGGTATTTGATATCGCTAATAAATAGCTTATCAACTTCATTGTTTTTAATATTACTAACATGCTCTGGAATTAACTAAAATTAATTTTATTTATCTTCAGTGAAGGTACCTCTTGGGAATCTGTACAACAGATATTTCTGAGACAAAACTGTTCCAGTATTTTAATGTAGGGAAAACATGAACATTGAAGAGTCAGTTAAAATAGCTGAATATAGCTCAAATGAAGATCAATCTATAAAAATTCTCGTATTCTAGGGAAGTTAGCTTTTTTTTTCCTAAAATTTATTTTTTATAAATATTATTTTTTTGTATTTTGACTTAAATTAAGACAATTGTTTAGTGGTTTTAATTGCCCAGGGAGAGAGGGGAAGATAGAAGAATCGGAATATTCTTGTACGTTTTTAATACCATTGTTAATATAAATTATTTTCTTGTAGTAATTACAACTTTTCTAAAACAGTATGATTTGAAAATATTTTTCAATGAATATTTATTTAAATGGACTATAATAATAGTAATAAGACTATAATATTAGTATTTTATCTTGTAATAAATTATGATAATAGTAACATGATTTTCTCTATAACATAGTATTAGTAGAAAATATTTCTCAATGAATATTATTTTGAATGAATGGGCCATTAGGATTACACTTAATATATGCAAAGTATGATATATCAATTATTTCTTTTAGTAGAGCGAATGAGTGACGTCTCAGCATATCAACTAGTAGTTGGACTGGGTCGAATGTCACCAATAGCCAATTCTGTATCGTGAATGGTATAAGCATTTGCTGAGTTCTTGGATTTGTAATGCAAGATGGAACCTTTTTTTGCATTCAAAATGCAGTATACTTTTAACTTATATGAACGTTCAGCAAGGAAAGTTACAACTCAACAAAACGAATCGGGGCTGTTTCCTNTATATATATATATATATAAGAAAGAGAGTGATAGATAGATAGATACATAGAGAGTAATTGAGAGGAAAGAGAGAGAGAGAGAGAAAGAGAGAGAGACCTAATCGTAAAATTGTTAATATCTCAATTATTAAGATAGTTAAAAAAAAAACAACAGGAAAGTGGTAATATAAGGTATATTATTTTTTTGTATTTTTATACTAATTAAGACAATTGTTTAGTGGTTTTAATTGCCCAGGGAGAGAGGGGAAGATAGAAGAATCGGAATATTCTTGTACGTTTTTAATACCATTGTTAATATAAATTATTTTCTTGTAGTAATTACAACTTTTCTAAAACAGTATGATTTGAAAATATTTTTCAATGAATATTTATTTAAATGGACTATAATAATAGTAATAAGACTATAATATTAGTATTTTATCTTGTAATAAATTATGATAATAGTAACATGATTTTCTCTATAACATAGTATTAGTAGAAAATATTTCTCAATGAATATTATTTTGAATGAATGGGCCATTAGGATTACACTTAATATATGCAAAGTATGATATATCAATTATTTCTTTTAGTAGAGCGAATGAGTGACGTCTCAGCATATCAACTAGTAGTTGGACTGGATCGAATGTCACCAATAGCCAATTCTGTATCGTGAATGGTATAAGCATTTGCTGAGTTCTTGGATTTGTAATGCAAGATGGAACCTTTTTTTGCATTCAAAATGCAGTATACTTTTTACTTATATGAACGTTCAGCAAGGAAAGTTACAACTCAACAAAACGAATCGGGGCTGTTTCCTCACTTTCGACGTGTAGGAGCAGAGGTAGCCATAAGGAAACAGGGTTTCAGTTCAAACACACTATTTAGTTCTGTACACTTCCGCAACGAAATACTAAATACTGTTTACCGACACAAAACGTTTCACCATAGTATAACAGACGTAACTAAACAGGTAGGTCTAGACCAGCATGCGCCCCAATCACATAGAAACCGAACGTGACGTGATAGAAGAAAACTAAAACAGTTTTGAAACCAGCATGCCTAATTCTATAGAAAACAGCTAAAATATGTAACTCAACAGAAATTGAGTTTCAAATTGTTCCCCAGTGTAATTATCAGGAAATAAAATGCTTATTAATTTTAGTATTGAAGTCAATATATAAGTCACGAATCCAAAACATTGTTAAGTAAAAAAATGTACTTCATTGGATTCTATTTTTATATTCGAATTATTTTAGAAAATATGTAATTATATAAAAAATACTTTCCTATACAAATAATAATATTTAATCTATAAGATTAAAATGTTGAATTGTTAATCATCTGAAATTATGATATAATGCACAAAATATTTTATAGTGAAGAAATTGATTAAAATATCATGGGTGGCAAGAAAAAAGGTCTTTGTAAACTTTTCAACCTAAGTCAACTTAAATTTGGATCCACCCCAGCTGACATAAGATATGTTAATACCTCGTCTCCATATCTGTCATTTTTTAGTGCTGCGGCTTCGATTGCAGATAGTCTCTCTATGTTAACATCTTTAGAAAATAAGTGGAAAAAAATGTCTTTTTCTTCAGAATAGAAGGTTACAACATGGTCCTGAAACAAAATGTTTTTTATGTTCTGAGATTATTTTCCAATTTATAATATACAGAAACTATAAAAATCGATAGCTTAAGAAACACATTTATTCAAAATAGTGTAATACATTGTAATATTTACAAAATGTAATGTGTTAAAAAAAAAAAAAAAGTTTGTAAAATATCTTGCCACACTCCTCCGTAAAACGGAGCAGATGAAAAAGAAGAGCTTAGACTTAAGCTCTTCTTAAGTTTAGGTCTCCCCCCTCCCCCCCCNAGAAGAGCCATATAGCTTCCGGCAAAATCGGAGCAGAAGCTTGTATTAGGCGTGAACGAACAGAAAACAAATCAATTTTTTTCTTACCTAATAATCCCCTACAGATGCTATAAATCCAATCCCACCATGACCCTAAATACTCTCCAAGAACAATAATTTCTAATAAGTAATAAATACAGACTCTTGGTGTGAGAAGTGGTTTAAAGCATCTAATAAACCGTCGGATATAAAGTCAAAATATATAATCAAACACAAATGGAGTTGAGTCTTCTGACCTCACTCCTTACATTGTTCTCTTTGATATCATCTCAATAAAATAGGAGTTGAAGAAGATTTAACCTGTGACTATGCTCGGAGCCGATGATTTGATGTTACTAATTAGCTTTGTTCTACAATAGAATTAAGATCTTTAGAGATATATAGTAAAGCTTGACGATGTAGTTGGAACTGATCCCTGAGTACTTTTGAGCTTCATTAAACGAATAAAGCCGTCAAATCGTAATTGCATCTGAAATAAAGATATTTCTCTGATAATGTAAAATACTTTCTTTGATAACGCAAAATGCCACATGGTCTAGTACTCCAAATATTAAATTTATTGCCATAGTAGGGATAAAAGGTTGGTCCTGGCATACACAAATGATGAAAATGGCGGACACCATGGTTTCCCGCCAAACCGCTTAACTCTTAGCCTACCACTTTGGATCAAATTAGCAGCAATCGGGGTCTTACCTCTATGTCTATCCTGGTGACGACAGAGGAGCGAATTCTTTCCTCATAGCCAGTGACGTCATAGGAGGTCCTACCCCGCATGGGGCCCCTAATGATTTTAGCGAATTCCCTACCTCATTGCTTGTGACGTCATAGGAGCGTCCTACGTTTCAGTGAGATCAAAGAGATCTCAACAACGTTCCTACCTCATCGCTTGTAACGTCATAGGAGAGAATTTTTCACAGATGAGTAGATATTTTAGCGAAGTAGTAGGGATAAAAGGCTGGTACTGGCACACGCAAATTATGAAAATGGCGGACACCATGGTTTCCCGCCAAAACATCTTCTTGATCTAGGATCACCTAAAGAAGATAAAGTTGCTCGATAGAAGTATACTTGTTTTGGCTGCCTGGACACGAATGACTTTAGGGCAACGAGGTTGTAGACAGGTTGATTAAGAGAGGAGCCGAGGAAGCTAATAGCCCTTATGTATGATTTCAAAATTTTATAAATGCCCCATAAAAGCATCAGCACCTACAGACATAAATGGATCTCCAACAATCAATAAAACTTTGTTACTTAAATTTTTTAAACACATTTTACTGATAATATGTATACTGATATTTACTGATAATTGCTACCAAATACCACCAAGGAAGACCAAAACTTATGATCCTAATGTTTTACGATGGCAGAGTGCTTCCCCCACTCTTCACTCACAGCTAGCCTAGACTTAGAGGTATTTTATCATAAATTTTATTAATTGAGGTCTATGAACAAAAGCATAGTTAACTGATTATTTTGTTTAAATTTTTTACTGATTGATTGATGGTGAAGGGAATTTGCTCAAATCATATACAAACTTCTTCTTAAAAGTAACAAGAACAGAGTATAATAGAAATGTAATTCGAAGATTAAAGAAGATTTTACGTTAAATATATGACTTGTTGAGAAACTAGGCTTTAGAAGTACAGATGATAGAAACGAAGTAGAGGATACGCTGTTAACCCACAACAGTGTTGGCAGAGATAAAAGGTTTTCATCTTTTCCTTATTTATCGCTTCAAATTTATATTAGAAGCCATATCAAATGGCCATAAATTGATGTAGATAAATGTGCTGTCTATGCAACCCCTCCCCACCCCACATGTTCCGAGTCAAACTTAGCGACCTCATTCACTCTTTTAACAAGCAAACCACATTTACTAATAATAATAAGCGATCGTAGGAGCGCTGGAATACAAATAAGTACACACCCGCACTCATACCACGCAATAAATTTAATAAATAGATCATATTAAAATATTTTAAAGAAATAAAATATTTTATAAATTCATTATTGATCTAATCGATTAGTTCAATGGAACAATATTCTATATTATATTATAAAATGTACAAATGATAAATAATATATAATTACATATGTTATATTATTATTTTTATTTAANGTGTATTCTTAGGTTATTTAAAAATTATTCTTGTAAACTCTATTTTTTTTAAATTTGATAGTTATGTTTGATTTTCTTGATTTTAAATGTCCTTTTTGAGGTTTATGTCAATAGCCCCAAGGTTTTAGCTCTAGACATTTCTACTCTTCTGCTTACTCGAGTTCAGAACCCACTTAAGGTATTTGTTTCTTGATAAACCCTATATTTTTGCAACTATATTTTGTTCTCATCCAAATATTTTTAATTTGATAGTTATGTTTGATTTTCTTGATTTTAAATGTCCTTTTTGAGGTATATGTCCATAGCCCCAAGGTTTTAGCTCTAGACTTTTCTACTCCTCTGCTTACTCAAGTTCAGAACCCACATAAGGTATTTGTTTCTTGATAAACCCTTTATTTTTGCAACTATATTTTGTTCTCATCCAAATATTTTTAATTTGATAGTTATGTTTGATTTTCTTGATTTTAAATGTCCTCTTTGAGGTTTATGCACATGTTTTAAGTTTATTAAGGTTAAAAAGTAATATATTCTAAATAAATTGTAACTTATATGCTCTATTAGAATATTACAAAGTTAAATTTGTGTAATTACTCTATTTGGTTGATTGGAGACATACTTCAGCATATATTCTGAAGTTTTGACGTAGAATGCCAAACTGTTCTTCAATTTCTCTGGCTATCGCTTCTTCAGGTATTTCTCCTGTAAATGCGTCGCATGAAATTTTATCTTACCATAGTTCATATAACAATTGTTAGAATACTATACTATTAATACAAATCTTAAATACTAAAAAGTTAAATACAATTTTTTTTAAATCTTAAATCTTACACATTGTCCAAATATTTAACTTGAGTATGAAAAAAAAATATATATATACATATATATATACACACACATATATACTCACAACTCCTCATTAACACATAAGAATACTTACATGTGTCTGGCGGGCATGGAAACACGTACAAGCACGCATGCGAAAACACATACAAACTCTTTCTCATTCCCACACGCACGCACGCGCAATCACACACAAACAGAAAAATTCAATTATATTGAAATTCGTCAAAAATAAGTTGTTTTTTTTTTTTTTTACCAAGAAATAAACCCCATTAACTTACATTCAATTTCAAGAGTTTTTATTAATGCATAGCTAGAACTAATGTGGCAACCTTTTAAAGAAGATTCCACCAAATTTATGTACCTATTTTAAAAAATTAAAACAGAACTTACCAGGCTCAAGTAAACCTCCAGGAAATCCAATAAAGCCGTCAAATCGTAATTGCATCTGAAACGAAGATATTTCTCTGATAATGTAAAATACTTTCTTTGATAACGCAAAATGCCACAAGGTCTAGTACTCCAAATATTAAAAAATATTGCCATAGTAGGGATAAAAAGTTGGTCCTGGCACACACAAATGATGAAAATGGCGGACATCATGGTTTCCCGCCAAAACCTCTTAACTCTTAGCCTACCACTTTGGATCGAGCTAGCAGCGATCAGGGTCTTACCTCTATGTCTATCCTGGTGACGACAGAGGAGCGAATTCTTTCCTCATAGCTAGTGACGTCATAGGAGGTCTTACTCCGCATGGGGCCCCTAATGATTTTAGCGAATTTCCTACCTCATCGCTTGTGACGTCATAGGAGCGTCCTACGTTTCAGTGAGATCACAGAGATCTCAACAACTTTCCTACCTCATCGCTTGTGACGTCAAAGGAGAGAACTTTTCACAGGTGAGTAGATATTTTAGCAAAATAGTAGGGATAAAAGGCTGGTACTGGTACACGCAAATGATGAATATGGCGGACACCATGGTTTCCCGCCAAAACATCTTACCTCTAAGCCTACCTCTTTGGATCAAGGTAGCAACGCTCGGGGTTCTACCTCTATGTCTATCCGGGTGATGACAGAGGAGCGAATTTCTTACCTCATCGCTGATGATCTCATAAGAGCGAATTTTTTATAGACCCATAAATGTTTTCTTCACATAACTAGTGACGTCATGGGAGCAACCTACCTCGCAGGGGGCCCCTAAAGATTTTAGCGAATTTCTGCCTCATAGCTCATTAGGAGCCCCCTGCGGGGTAGGTTGCTCCTATGACATCATCAGCGATGAGGCAGGAAATTTGCTAAAATCTCTGGGGTTCTTGGGGGATAGGTTGTCCCTATGACGTCACAAGCGATGAGGCAGGAAATTCGCTAAAATCTTTAGGGGCCCCATGCGGGGTAGGACCTCCTATGACGTCACTAGCTATGTGGTAAGAATTCGCTCCTCTGTCGTCACCAGGACAGACGTAGAGGTAAGACCCCGAGCGCTGCTACCTTGATCCAAAGTGGTAGGCTAAGAGTTAAGAGGTTTTGGCGGGAAACCATGGTGTCCGCCATTTCCATCATTTGTGTGTGCCAGGACCAACCTTTTATCTCTACTTGCCATAAATAATAAAGTAAAGTGAGTTCATTGAGTTTTAAACAATCGTGCTAAGTAAAATGTTCCCAAAGGTCTCATAGCCAAGTGAGCAGCCATAAACTGAACGTGTCATAGGAATCCTGCAATTATTAAAATCTCATAGTGTATAATTAAGACAAAAAATATAAGTATATATAAATATTTTGAACATTGCAAAGGCTAAGCAGCTAGTATTTTTTAATAAGTCAATTTTTGCGAATGAAGTTTGGAAAATCTTGAAGTCATAGATCAATAGCCCCCAGGTTTTAGCTCTAGACTTTTCTACTCTTCTGCTTACTCAAGTTCAGAACCCACTTAAGGTATTTGTTTCTTGATAAACCCTTTATTTTTGCAACTATATTTTGTTCTCATCCTGCTATATGGACCCATGAAGAGGGAAACCCTCACACCTTCTTCCATTACAGTCAATAGCCGTTCTTTTCGTTTTGTTTTCAAACGGATCAGCTAAGTCAGAATTCACAGTTCACAACCTAAATCGGATGACTGATGGAATCTACTTCCAGACTAGAAATAGATAATTTTCTTTCAATTTTAGTTGTCTCTTCATAGTATATTACACTATAACCGTACTGATAAAAAAAANCTGCGCGGGCATAGAAACATGTACAAGCACGTGTGCGAAAACACATACAAACTCTTTCTCATTCACGCACGCACGCACAAACAGAAAAATTCAATTATATTGAAATTCATCAAAAATAAGTTGTTTTTTTTTTTCACGAAGAAATAAACCCCATTAACTTACATTCAAGTTCAAGAGTTTTTATTAATGCATAGCTAGAACTAATGTGGCTACCTTTTAAGGAAGATTCCACCAATTTATGAACTTATTTAAAAAAAATTAAAACAGAACTTACCAGGTTCAAGTAAACCTCCAGGAAATCCAATAAAACCGTCAAATCGTAATTGCATCTGAAATAAAGATATTTCTCTGATAATGTAAAATACTTTCTTTGATAACGCAAAATGCCACATGGTCTAGTACTCCAAATATTAAATTTATTGCCATAGTAGGGATAAAAGGTTGGTCCTGGCATACACAAATGATGAAAATGGCGGACACCATGGTTTCCCGCCAAACCGCTTAACTCTTAGCCTACCACTTTGGATCAAATTAGCAGCAATCGGGGTCTTACCTCTATGTCTATCCTGGTGACGACAGAGGAGCGAATTCTTTCCTCATAGCCAGTGACGTCATAGGAGGTCCTACCCCGCATGGGGCCCCTAATGATTTTAGCGAATTCCCTACCTCATTGCTTGTGACGTCATAGGAGCGTCCTACGTTTCAGTGAGATCAAAGAGATCTCAACAACGTTCCTACCTCATCGCTTGTAACGTCATAGGAGAGAATTTTTCACAGATGAGTAGATATTTTAGCGAAGTAGTAGGGATAAAAGGCTGGTACTGGCACACGCAAATTATGAAAATGGCGGACACCATGGTTTCCCGCCAAAACATCTTCTTGATCTAGGATCACCTAAAGAAGATAAAGTTGCTCGATAGAAGTATACTTGTTTTGGCTGCCTGGACACGAATGACTTTAGGGCAACGAGGTTGTAGACAGGTTGATTAAGAGAGGAGCCGAGGAAGCTAATAGCCCTTATGTATGATTTCAAAATTTTACCAGGAAGGATTAGAGTTTCGGGATCGAAAGATTGGAATAAATTAAGGCTAAAAAAAAAACCAATATTGTGGCACTTTAAAGCATCTAATAAACCGTCGGATATAAAGTCAAAATATATAATCAAACACAAAAGGAGTTGAGTCTTCTGACCTCACTCCTTATAGGACATTGTCCTCTTTGATATCACCTCAATAAAATAGGAATTGAAGAAGATTTAACCTGTGACTATGATCGGAGCCGATGATTTGATGTTACTAAGCAGCTTTGTTCTACAATAGAATTAAGATCTTTAGAGATATATAGTAAAGCTTGACGATGTAGTTGGAACTGATCCCTGAGTACTTTTGTGCTTCATTAAGGGCTTCAGATTTCACTCTGATGGCTAATTGGAATCTATGCCACTTAAGACAGTGTCTCTAATTAATTGGTATAAGTCAGCGTGTGACCATAGGTGAGCTGCAGCGACCTCATTTTTAATAAGAAAAGGTGGTCATTTCTAAACAGGCTTATCATATGTTCAGCTTTAACTTTGCAGAGTATAATTCTTTTGTCAAAAAGGATGTAGCGAAGAGTAGATGTCTAATTTGGAGAAGGCAATGATAAAAGGTAAGATCTCTAAAGAGTACTAGGGAGGAAAAAATGGGGTATATGCTCAATATTATTACTTGGTGTATTACATTTCGTCTTTACTAAGCATGTTTCGTAAACGTAAGAAATGTCATTTTACACCTTTTATGTTTTAGAATGTTTTTCATGTCACTACTAGTAATGAAATAAATATTGGTTTTGGGTCAGATTGGTTTTGGGTGTCGAGAAAGAAATCAGTAGGAAAAAGAGTTGCCCGATGATGTGAGGATAATGTCGCCTCAAAAAGAATAAAGGTTTCGGTCTTCCATCTTATTACTGAGTAATGTCATTCCAAACTTTATTTATACCATCTTAACACAAATAGATAATGTTTACTGGTATTGTGGTCTTACTCACCAGGATGTAAGCCTTGACGCTGAAGACTTTCATGGCAGTGAAATCTGTAGGAGAGTATATCATAACTTGAGCGGCATGACTGGAATTGGCATATCTCTCCTGTTTCATGTCTTCCAGCTCTACCTCGACGTAGCTTGGGTCTTTTCGGTCTACTCCGAACTCGTCCTCGAAAGCCAGACCTCTTTGGTACATACTTAGAGTCCAAAATTGGTTTAAAAATGCCTAGATATAGTAGTTTCTTAATACAATGGATTTAAAAAAAAAAAAAGTTTTATAAATAACACTATCGCTACCGCATGTTTTTTCGTAGGTTATTAGCTGAGATTTTATTAAATAACAGTTTTATTTTAGATCTGTAAGATTTTGGTTGAAAGAATAGCCTTACTTATATCTAAGAAATTGGGATATACAAAGAGAAAAAATATCACAGATGGTATTTGTTTCTTGATAAACCCTATATTTTTGCAACTATATTTTGTTCTCATCCAAATATTTTTAATTTGATAGTTATGTTTGATTTTCTTGATTTTAAATGTCCTCTTTGAGGTTTATGCACATGTTTTAAGTTTATTAAGGTTAAAAAGTAATATATTCTAAATAAATTGGAACTTATATGCTCTATTAGAATATTACAAAGTTAAATTTGTGTAATTACTCTATTTGGTTGATTGGAGACATACTTCAGCATATATTCTGAAGTTTTGACGTAGAATGCCAAACTGTTCTTCAATTTCTCTGGCTATCGCTTCTTCAGGTATTTCTCCTGTAAATGCGTCATATGAAATTTTATCTTACCATAGTTCATATAA
This sequence comes from Oncopeltus fasciatus, assembly GCA_000696205.2. Classification (NCBI taxonomy): domain Eukaryota; kingdom Metazoa; phylum Arthropoda; class Insecta; order Hemiptera; family Lygaeidae; genus Oncopeltus; species Oncopeltus fasciatus. The sequence continues at coordinate 69,583 of KZ809386.1, forward strand.
CAATTTTTAGAATACTATACTATTAATAAAAATCTTAAATACTAAAAAGTTAAATACAATTTTTTTAAATCTTAAATCTTACACATTGTCTAAATATTTAACTTGAG